>JBAJNP010008241.1:0-20688 GCA_036877545.1 Yasuhikotakia modesta | reverse complement strand
TTCACCTGGTATGCATACTACATACTACACACTACATTTTTGCCTGGTATGTATTTGTCTGGTCACCCACCTTGATAGAAAAAAAGTGTGTTTTTGACAAAAACACTATGTAGGAAAAACACATGTTTAATATAATCACAATGACTCACAGCACTCAATCGGATGTGATGCAACTTGGAGAGACACGGTTTGGCCTCCTTGTTGCGGGATGTGAACGCGGAATATTAGACGGACGCGGGTGTTTTTCCGTCCAATATCCGTCTCCCCCTTCCGCAGTTCGATGTCGGCATTTCGGAGCTTCAAAATTCCAGCGCAATCAATTCTGTGAAGATGCAGAAAACCAACAATTTGGAATTTTTCTACAATTAAAACACGTTTTAAACACGATTTACTTTATTTATGAGGTTTTCTCACATGGCTTTCATGTTATTCTTGGGCTCCAGAGGAATTTCCAGAACTTTGGTGCTGTTGATAATCTTCTCATAACTGGTGGTGGTGACGGTTTTGCCGGTAATACGATGGACCTGGTAGAAAGCGTGAGGCTTCAGGATTCGTTCATCAGCTGTACCAATAAAGATCTGTAGACCCAGAGGTTCCTTGCCCCTGTATCCACGTAGCTACATAGAGAAAAGTGCAAGAGAAACATCTTTAATGACCCTGAGGTTTGTAAAGCGTGATATAATAATAATAATAATGAAATAAGGAACAACTTAAAATAAAAGAGGGACTCAAGATCATAAGAACAAATACCGCCATGAGATTTGGGAGAAGATTCATTTGGTTTGGGTTAGTTTGCAACCACATAGCAACCATCCAAACACCCCAGCAACCCCCATGATGCACAAACAAGCACCATCCACATTTTCTTAACAAAATACACAAAACATCAAAAGCCTTTCAGATAGTTTGTAAAACTTTCCTAAACAGAGAGCACGTTTTTTAGCATGCTTTGCTATTTTAGCAACGTTTCTGGTGGGTTAGCTGAGGAACATCTGCATCTTCAGAAACCTTGAACGCAGGCCAGAAGGGTGTGTGCAGTGAGTTCTCGAGTCCGCAAACATTTTCTCTTCTCTGACTCTCTGACTACCGGAAAACCATCAGTCACTCTCCAGCTCTAACTGTGGCAGGGTTTGTGGGCTATGGGCCCTCCCAATGCAGTTGATTGATCGTGAAAGATAAATTTCAAAGCAAAGTTGAGCGAGTTTTCCGTGGCATTATGGGAAATGCACAGAATTAATCCTTCAAGTGTATGCAGATTCGGAAAACGAGGCTTATCGCAAGCATCAACGGCACTGAGATTTGTTTAAATAAAGGCTTTAAAGGGTATTTAAGTATGCAGATGAACACAAAATTGCTCAGTGTATCATACTTTGTTGTCTGCATTCCAGCGATGAAGGTTAATAATTCAAATCCTGCTCGACACAAAGGCAAATGAGTCACATTTTCATATGCAAATTACAGCAATGCCCAATGAGACAAACAACTGCAGCCCTGTGGTGTGTTGTAGATGGGATAGATATACTGCAACACAAAGCAAGGGTTGTCAAGCTATTTTCTTCCAACTTGTAATTCATGTTCAAAGAATTTGAAGAAAGTCTTTAAAGGGAGAGTTTGCTGACTAGAGCCTATATGCAGAAAATATAACGTTTTAATTTTAGCATATTTTTAATGTGATTGTAATTAAGCTTAAAATCTTCATATAAATGACTGTAAACTGGTATGGACTGACAGATAAAATGGAGATAAATGTCTTGCTTAACAGGACATTAATAAAATCAAAGACACGCCAAATCTACTGTGATTTGCTAAATGCTTTTGCTAGCCCGTGACAGGTGGCACTGGGGGAAGGACGTTTGATTGGACAGAATTTGTTTAAATCTGTGACCCGTGTACAGGTTAAGGTATCAGCACAAACACAACTTAGCACAAAGAACAACATTAGCACATTATCTCTCCAGCTAACAAGGAACGTTCTCAGAACATTGACAGAAGTTATCAATGTTCTCTCAGAGTTAACACAGATCTTGTAGTAATCTAACTTTAACAATATAAACATTTTTAACATTTATATTTCTACACACACATATACATACACACACACACACACACACACTATATATATATATATATATAAAATTTTATATGTACTAAAAAATATTGTATAATAAAAACTTCCTAACATAGTAACTAAACTGTACATCAGCTGACCTGAGTGTAGCACCTACAGTCTACACAAGACATTACAGGTGTATTTAATGACACACAGAAGTGCAACGTGAGATGTGCACAAAACAGCCTGATGTACTGGGGCAGGAAGTGAGCAAAAACCACAGAGCATGAAGCTGCAGCTAAATTTACACCGAGTTCGGCAGCGGAGTGAGTCGTCCACGAGCCAACATGTCGAACAATCTCTGATAGATGATATTGGTTAAAATAACACCGCTTTGCATCAGATACGTGGCCTGTATGTTTTAAAGCAAAGGCCTTCATGTGTTTCTCAGAATTAACAGAACTTCAGTACCTAATACCAGTGAATAAAAACTGGTGTGGTTTGACTTTAAACAGATCTTTAACTGTTCATCTGACAGGGCGGCAAAGGGAAGTCACAAGTGAAAGCTTTTTAATATCTCAATTGTCTTTCCAAGCAGCAATGAGACGAAATTGTGAGCACATTGAGGCTTTTGTGTTATTCTCCTGCTGGTCAGATGTTTCTCCTGGGAAAAGACTTCAGTTATCTCACATTTCTCCTCAAGAGGTTCAAAAACACCAGAACAATGTTTTTAACTGTTCTCAGACCTGCCATGATATCACAATACTTAACTGTGTAACTATGCTACGCACAATCATTTTAAAGCTCTCGAGTCTTTATTTAGTCAACTAATTCTGTCCATTTTGTATTTCTCCTACAGAATTTAAGGCAAAACATCAAGTTTTTAAGCATTCTGGGCTATGAAAGAGCATTTTTTCCTGTGGTACTTTCTATTTCAACCCCCTGCACAACTGCACACTACAAGCAACGGCTTTCACAATCATAACGTAACCACAACATTTTACAAGCGCCGTCTTTGTACATAAACTTCTTAATGTCCGCTGTGTCTCTTTAAGACACAGGTGAGCGAGCCGGGCCTCAGAAACTGTGTAAACACGACTGTTTTCACTGGCCATCCGAGAACCGGATTGCCATGACAACCGGCGAGCGGTGAGTCAGTGGGTAGGTTGGAAAAGAAAAGTACAGGAAGGAGCAACAACGTTACGCCGGTCCCGAGAAACTCCCCACCACACGACTGGCCAGAGGCAGGCTGCACTGACCACAGTGCCAGGGAATGGAAAGCATTAAACATATGGGCTTTGCCAAGGCAGTCTGCGATCTATACTAGAGAACTGACATCGGAAGGATGCTGGCCGTTCTGTCAGGAAGACCATTAAAGATGGTTTACACTGAGAGAGCAAAAAGCAACACGAGGGCTTTCACATAAACTGTTACCCGGGAAACATCAAACTTTAGGTGGTAAACAAACAGAGCAATATGATGTGTCTACAGAAAACAGCTGTCACTACTGCGTCTGCACAATCCCTCGGTAAACACAACTTCCTGAACGGTTTTATGCGACCTCAAAGCAAATCACATGGCAGTACAATTCACATTTACAAAATAATAAATTGCAAAAGCTCTCAGAGTTTGGCACGGCAGCTTCGCACAACATTTTGATATTTTCTGAAGTGAATTTGACAAAGAAATGGAACTAGATGTTCTAGTTGTAGTTGATCATAGTGGGTTGCTATGCTGTTGTCAGGGCGTTGCTATGCAGTTGCTTAGACCTCCTGACTGGTTTTCAGTACTTGTTATAGAATTCTGGGTCATTGCTTACTGGTCTAATGTGACAGTAAGCAACTTTAATGGAGACTTTCATTGATTGATTGATCTGTTTTATTGATCTGCCCCTCAAATAAAAAGTAGCAACTTAGAAACACAACGTCACACCTCTGTTTACACATGCACATGTTTTTTCAGTATTTTTTTAAACTGTGACATAAAATAAACTACATCCCTAGGACACAGTGTAAGCAACAACGCTACTAATTCCTGCCCTAGCAAGTGTGCATTACTGACGAATGAGACGGTTCATTTGAATGAGGATGGCAAACAGCTCAGACAATGTACAGAGATGCATTGCTGGTTATTTTCATAGCCCTGCCCTGGGGCAACAGCATCCCACTCTGCATCGTGATTAGCAGATCCCTTCACACGCAAGCTAACCAGATAAGACGGTATGAAGGCCACACCCACCTGAACCACCGGGTGTCCTCCGGTGGGAGCTTTGACCGCCCCCCTGCTTCCTTCTGTTTCGTAGTGGGCTCTGTGATGAGGTTTGGGCTGAACCTCGATGTGCAGCTCGTACTGATCAGTGCGGGTGGGCAGCGGCCACTCCAGGGGGGGCAACGAAGCCACAGGGATGCTGGGAAAAAAGACAGACCATAATTAAAGTCACACGATTCATCTGCACTAGCAATGGAGACTTTTGCCTCATCTCTACTAATGTAGTAAAAGTTGTACTTTTGTGTTAATATGGTCCCCCCTGCTCTATAGTTACTGGTGTAACTGTGATATTGTTGTTAGCTATACTGTTGTGAAGAAACTGAGACTCATTTTTACCTGCATATACCCGGCATCAGTTGCTTAGGCCAGATTTGTGGAATTACAAAAAAGGGTTCAGAACCGGGTTTGGTCTTTACATCCTGGTCACAGGACACCAGGTAGCTCTCAGGGTGGGTCTCGGTGTACAGAGGGTACACCTGCTGATTGGTCTTCACAATTTTGGTAGGAATGGAACTAGCCTGCCCAGCGCTGAACCCGTTCAGACCACCGGACAGGTTGTTCAAACCATAATGGTGGGATACACCGTGATGCTCCTCGTGGCCGCTGTGGGGCGACGGGCTGCGTGAGCGGGACACCGGTACCAGGTTAGGATTTCTGTACATGTCGTAGGTGCGTTTGCATAGAGGGGAGGTGGAACGTGACCCGGGCCTGGGGGAAGGAGAGCGTGGCCCGATGGAGCCGTCCTCAGCCAGGCTGGTACGGGGTGAGGTTCCCGGACTGGTACGAGGAGAACCTGTATGGATGCCCTGGAGTCGTGGACAGAGTTCCCCAGCGGCCTGGCTGTTGCTGGGCGACACACAGGGCGACGCCCAGGGCGAGAGGTTTTCAGAGTGCCAAGAGGTGGAAGAGTTGCTGCTGGCGGGACTCAGACACTGGGGCTCTCGGTAGGCTAACGGATCGTGACCAGGGACAGTCAGTCCTGGACTGGGGCTGGTGTTTACAAGATGGTTCTGGAGGGAATCTCGACCATGATTATAGTGCTCGCGGGACGGGGTGATTTCAATCCTGGGACTCAGGGCCTGGCTGCCAGGCCTGGTGTGATCCAGGTAGTTCTTTGCTTCCAGTTGCTCAAAACCAGAGAGACCCTCGGCAGCGACCCCCGCGTAGGTGGAAGCACAAGGTTTGAGACCGTAAGGCGCCGCTTCCTCCAGGGGATACGGAGGGGAGTTGAGGTCTTTGTGTGAGGAGATATTTGGTTCATCTAGACAAACAACAACAAATACAGAAACAAAGTAGGTAAGCATTCTGCTTACTGTATATGGCTTAGTGTTACAAATGTTTGTAAGGTTGCTCCATAACCTGCATGCATGAATCAATGGCTGGTTCCCAGTTACCGCCTCAAAACTAAATAGGGTCGTTTTGCATTGAGAGACAGTGAACATACTGAAAATGTAGGTGCTTTATAAATAATAATGACCTCAGAAATAAACTTTAAACAAATATAAATATATTCAAGCTTATGACCAAGACATATTTGTAAAAGCAGGATTGAAATAAGGATATACAACAAACAAACAAACTTTTTCCAAGAAATATGCTCCCATTTAAATACACAACCTTAAATACACTTTACCACGATCGTTTAACCACTTCGTAGAGAGTTACTGTAGGACGGATGTACACTTTGACATTAAGACATTAAATTTCAAAATAAGACTTTTATTAAACATGCAAAACAAACCACACCAAACAAACCCAATTTCTTATATCTATAAGTTAAACGCGATGATTGTTTTAAATGCGGTTATTTGCACGCATCTCTACGGAGTTTAATACAGCAACAAACCTTGAGGTCCCGCATTGAATCCATATTCAAACAGATCCGCAAACTCCAGCTCATCCTGGCAGTTCACCTGACTGAGTTCATCCGCCAGCCCTAACGCTTTATCCCCGTAGAAAGAGTTCATCTGTCTCGGTCTGACTTCTGCGCGACGCGTTGCTCGCAGGTTTTACTCACGCAGCGCAAACGCGTGAATGACTCCCAGCGACAGATGCTTCTGAGACCCGATGGCAACTTCAACTTCCGCCTTTAACTTTAATCACACCCCCAGCTGCGTCGCCGCAGACGCGACGCGAACCCGCGCGTTGTAATCTTAGCGCACGGGACGCGCTCGGTAACGTCGCGTCGCGTTGCTCGCTCGCAGCGCGCGCGGGATGTTATTCTAAGCGGGTTCGTTTAAAGGTTAGGCTAAAAATTGGCGACACACGCCTCCTGTTGATCGCTAGCAGTTATGACTGCAACGAGAGAGAGTGTGTGTGTGTGTGTGTGTGTGTGTGTGTGTGTGTGTGTGTGTGTGTGTGTGTGTGTGTGTGTGTGTCCTTAGGGAGGCGTTTCAATAAATCTGCTAAGTTGTTTACTTAGTGCTTTAGTACATCAATGCATGATGACTTAATATATAAACTTATTTCAATAAGTTGCCTTTAGTTTTTTATGCATTTCTGTCGATGCATGTCTGTATGTCTGTATGCATCTCTCTCTCTATCTACATATATACATACATACTATATATATATATATACATACATGCATGGTACAGTAGTGTGTCTGTCTGTCTGTCTATACACTATGAACAACATGATCAAACTCAAATACATATTTCACCTGTTGGGCTTTAATTCCCTATTACAATTAAATCAAAACAGTTTTTGTCAATATTAGACTCTCCCCCTCATATTAGTCTAACTCTGATCTGTATTATATTTATATATTTATAGATATATATATTTGGAACAAGGTAAGGACAGATCACACATCTCACTTTTAGCAAAGTTTTAGCAAAGAAATAATAGCCTGACATTATTGAAATTCATTTGTCTGCACAGTGGCAGTATAAGTAATAAAAGTGACCTGAGTTTTCCACTGTAGCTCGTCTATTAATAGCCAGGGAGACTTTTTATATAATTTTATATAACTAGCAACAATTCAAGAGTCCCTGAGTCATTGTGTACTACAACCCAAACCCAAATTTATAGATATAAAAAAGATAAACTATATCCTAAACCCACTGAAACATATGATTCGAAGGAATATAAACAAACTTGTTAACTGTAAGAAACTGTAAGAAACATTTTATGGTCAATATGACTATATAAAATTAATTTTCTAACGACACTGAGGCACAAAACCAAGTCAAATCTTTTGCCAGGTGTTTTAAAATAGGTATCATTTGGTCCTTATCAGAATCATATCTCTTATTTAAAATATAAATATTATAGTATAAATGTTATGAAATGTTATTTAACATCAAGCAACAACATGCATGAACTGCTCACTCATTCATGTGGGATCGCTGTACAGAGGTGGGTTTAAAGTTTCACGAATTATTATTGGCTCCATACTTTATTTACACAATATTTGAGCGTGACCGGATGACGTAAGTACAGTACGCCTTACTGTACATACTGTAATATACTGTACAAATACAGTACAAGTTACATACAAGTTATTTTACTGATGCAACAAATAGCATAAACAATTCTGTGATAATAAAACGTTAAAAAAACAAATTATTGATTACCAGTAACTCACAACACCTCAGCACGCCCCTCCCATACCTTGATCCATCGACCTCATGGTGTGATACTGCATCAGTCTCCAAGACTCTCTAAACATTTGAAAAATAGACGAAAAATAAATTCAACAATCAAAAAGGAGCGTTTCCTTAAAGCTCATAGCAAACAGAAGGAAAAAACCTCTGAATGGATAAATGGTAAAACTGAGAATGACGAAGAAAATACTCCGCAAAAAAGTGTGGAGAGACCAGGACAGATCTGTGCGGTATGAGCCTCTCGCCCGCTCTGAGTACCAAGAGCGGCTTCCTTCCCCGGCACGGGGTGTTTATAATGGTCCAACGCTGTAAAATAACGGGATTCCCACAGTGTTTCCTCCTGTTTTTGCGCTCTGCCATGGAAACCTGGATCGCCTCCATCTCAGAGACTCAGGGCTTTCCTGCAGAGCGCGCGCTAAGGAATCCATGACGTCTCCGGCCTCTGCGCCAAAGCATTTCTGCGGCTTCTGTCAGACAGTGGCGCACAAGAACTTCATTGTGGGGTTGAAGAAAATCGCAGTTACGGGGAGGAGGGGTAGAAAAATGAAAACAGGAGCGATGTTTAAGGATATGCATGAAAAAACGAGGTACAAACACTGGAGTCATTAAGCTGAAGTCAACTGCTGCTTTTGAAACAGTATATCTTGCTTCAGTAAAGTTTGGAGCTATTTGACCCTCACTACTGTGGAATATAATTGTGTTCAATAGATTTCACTATATTCCATCTTTTTTTAAGGAAACTTTTCAAACTTATAAAAGTCACAGCATAATAAAATGTTAAAACGACTATTGTAGGGAGGAAAAAAAATCACTTAAGTAGTTTTTTATGTTAATGTTAAAAACAACACTAAAATGACATTTTGGACCAAGTGGTTTAAAGTGTTAAAGCTACTTGAATTATAGCATAAAGTAACACTTCTGTATTGTATATAGTATAATATAATATACGAAACACACTATTATAATTTATACATTTTTCCATTATATGTTACAGTAGAGAACATTCTAGTAGCAGTAAAAAATATGATGGTTCATTCATTTAAATTTAATCTCCTAAATAGTTTTTTTACAGAGATTTCATATTCGGCTAATACAGCCAATTTTCAATGGAAAGTTTTTGTTTTAATTTTTGTTCCCAGTTGACATATCCATATTCATAAAGACGGGACCAGGACTGGGGTTGTGGCTGAAACAACATAGTTTATACCTTCAAAACACAGTGGAAAATATTGCATGTTTTATTTATGAAGTCTTTTTCCCCTTTAAATCCCAACAGGTTTAAAGTTTGACTTTGAAACTGTTTGAAGAGGCAATATTATTTAAGGCCTTCTTTATATAAACACAAATATAAAATAAGATCCATTTATTATTAAAAGGTGATTTTATGTATATCTACAGTTAAATGTGGCCATAATTTGATATTTGCAAATAATTGTATATTTACACTTTAAATCATGGCCAGTGTGTTTGGGAACTAGCACTCGGTGGGACACAGCTATCCGTTAATAAAACACAGAAAGATGGAAGATACCCGGTTACATCAAATAAGGGCATTTTGCTAAAACCCAAGTAGTAAATGTTTCAAGAAAATCTAATGTAGCACATTAACAACTTCTCCAAGTCACTGTTGAATTCTGGGATGGCAAGGGCTGCCAAAATAAACTGGAGAGGGTTCCTGAGTGAGGCCGTGGAATGAATCTGATTGGCTAAACGGTGTTGTAAAGTTTATCCCGGAAAATTTAGTGATATGATACACTGACTTGTTTAAACATAAAAAAATTAAGAATAGCCAGCACTGACCTACTAGTAGGTCTGAGAAGCTACTCAGTAAACGTCTAGACACGACCTGACCAGTTTACACTAGTACAAATTTCCATGTTGGTTCAGGCTATGAGGGTTAATGCTGGTTTAGTGCTGGTAAACTAACTGGTGAAGCTAAAAACCAGCGAACCAACATCCGGTGCTGGAGAGCAAAATCCAGAACGCAAAACACTGCAAGATGTTCTGTCATTATTCTATTCATAGGTCCTGCATTACGCCACACAAAATTGGTCCATTAGAACCTTTTCTTTACACTATAATGGCTTCAATGGTTCTGATGATGCGACAGCCAGAATGATGCATAGGAAACAGTGAGCGTCAGGCGCTTCGAATCGACCAATAGGGTCGCAGTGGAAGTTTACAACAAAAAGACAGCTATCTGGAAGCAACGTATGTTTTATTGTGGACCAAGACGGCATCGTCTAACAGATGGTCATTCCTGCGCTGTTACAGCACTCTTATGCAACCCAAATTATGAATGAGTAAATTAATACGCCACAAGTTGGAGAAAAAGGAAACTCACCGTTCCAGGCGACAGAATTTGCAGTTCCATTTTGCTATAGAGAAACACACTTTTTCCAAGTTCACTTTGTAGTTTCCATCCCCTTTGAGCAGTGCCATGAGTTTGGCCGTCTGGGGAAGAGCATTAAAACATTTTAGTTTTCCAATTGCAACATTTGTGTTTAAGCTGGCGACTCCAGGCAGAGCTTTGATATGGAAATGGAACGTTCTATCATGTCCCGCGGAGAACTTTGGCATGTTTGGGAAAAGGGAAAACCGTTGGGCTATGCATCTGATCAAATTTAACATTCTCTTTTAGTTTAGTCATTTCTTTCCATCTTGCCCCGTCACCTCACGCAAAATAAGTGATGTTGCGTATTCACGACTGTGACGTCATGAGTGGATTTATGTCATTCACAGCTCTGACTTACGCTACAACGATTGAATTAGATACTGGGTGACTATTTATGCAGCTCTGCAGAATGTGAACTTAAGTCAACAACATACAACTTATTTTACTTATAATGGATTTACGAGGGAAAAGAGACATTTTACAAGGCAAAAAGAAAGACGTGACTTTGATTGTAATCAAATTGCCATGAAAAACATTATTTTTCTTTGGATTATTGGAAACACATGAATTTTGCACAACACAATTGTGTATTTATAAAATATATTGAGTAAATTCTGTTGCTAATTTAAAAAGACATTAACCAATTTTACCATTACCACTGAACTGATTATTTACTAGACAAAATGTACTGTTTGTGTTATGTACAAATTGTGAATATGGACAGGCTACTGGTTTAAAATGATGGAACTTTCATACGTCATTTGGAAACAATGAAAACACTTTGTTTTTCTTAATTCCACGTGTCTTGGAGCAAAACTGTAGACACACTAAAACTGTATCCTCTCATACAAATGGAATTCATATAGAATTCCTTAAAGTTTCCAGTTGGGAGGCGAAACTCAAACTAGTCAACATCACCCATCCTGGATTAACAAACAACAACTCAACCGTTAGGTTTGTACTTAGTCTCCTAGGAAACGAAGAGGAGGGGTTTAATAAGACAGTGATATCTGTCAGATTTGATTCTACACCCCCCATCTAAAACAAAACACAAGCAAATACAGCAACATCTCAATCTGTTAGTCCAGAAAGCGTTTTTTGTATTTCACACAAAACACCACCAGTACAGTAGCATTCCTGCTCCTTATGATACAATGCAAATGAACTATGATATTCATGCTGCAATAACATCAACAGACGTTTTAAGATGTTGACAAAAGCCGTATAACATTTATTAAATTCTTATATATTTACTTACAGCTGCTCAGCTACAGTATTTTAATGTATTTGCCACAATGCATCCCTTAATCATCGCTGTACCCAGAGGTGTGGCTATGATCACAACTACAAGAGAAAGTCTTTGTCAGCGAAGGTGAAGCTTTAAAAAGCAGATCAGAACATTCCAGTGTGTTGTTGGTGGGTATAAATAGCTTCTGCGGGGGTGTGAGAGCAACTCACGTCTCTCTAGGTAATTGATCATCATATAAAGCTGGTAATGTATACAACAGAATACAGCCAGACATGCCTGGATCTGCATTTTGTGGTTCGGTGGTTTGACTTAAGATTGTGCACATTCAGCTACTGTGAAAGCCTTACAGCAACCACTATATACAGCGTTTATGTTATGTACAGCAGCTGCCACCATATAGCCACTATAGATACTATATCTATATAGTGATACTGTATATATAATATATATAGAATATTTGTACTGGCTAGTATATTTATATATAGTATATATAGTCCTTTCAGCTCAATAATTTACTCGTTTAAATCCTTTTTTTTATTATTTTACACTCAGTACCCCATGATGTCGGAGTGAATTTTATACATGTAAATTTATTAAAAAGAAAAACTTTTAAAAAGCATTCAGACCTCAGCCATAATCATTTCTATAACAGAAAACCGTACTTAAAAAATCGTAAAAAATAGCTTTGACTCGAGTGAAGACTAACTGATCTGAAATATGGCCGTTTAGGAAGAATAATTTGATAGCGTGGTAAGTTTATTTTTGAAACGAGGGATGTAGATCACAGAAAACATCCCGCAGTTTCATGCCATATTTACAGTCTTGTCTTGATGTGGCCTTGCTTGTGTATTTTTCAGCTTTGTGTTCTCATACCAGCTTTTCTCTGGAACTGATCCGGTCTGACACAGGAAACCGAAGCTGCAGTGGGTTGAGAATCAGCACGTGTGTCTGATAATAGACAAAATCTGTCCTAATACGTGCACATAGACTCTGGCACCCCACAGCATTCACCACATTAGAAGAAAAGGGTTGTATGTAATTATATGGCCTATATGGGCTTTATACGTTTAACCATAGAGCTATTTTCAGAAAGGAACATTATAGAAAATGTTTAGGAGAAAATATGAGTAAAAAAAGTGGTTCAGAACTACTGCAACAAACACACATGCAGTACACAGAATCTCTATAATTCAGTCTGGGTTTTTCCACTGTGCAACATTCATCCTCAGACAGATTTTGTGGTTCTGATTAAAATTTAGGCCAAAGGCACGAAGAAGCTTTTTATTAGTGAATTATCTTTATTTTATTCTGTCAATCCGTCATATAAATGTCACATGGGACATTTAAACTCGGCTACGGAGATGATTTTCCATCCTGTAGTCTATTATCTTATTTAAAGTGGAAATTTCCATACGATTCAATCAGGCAGCCATGCACTATAATGTGTGTTTGAGGCTGCAATACAGAACTCTTGCCTCTCTACCGCCATCTCTGTTTAAAACATACAATTGCACAATCACAAAAAAATCAGACCTGACAGCTTTTAAATTTTAAATCATTATTATATACTTACCAGGAATCAGGGTAAGGAGATTGTGTTGAACACTGATCTGTACGTATAACACATCCTGAAGACCTGCAACATTTACCAAAACATCACCAATAAAAAGCACACTGCAGAATACTGCATCCCATAATGCAATGCAGTTAGCTGGAAACGACTAGCTTCTGATTTTCCATTTCAACAGTAACAATATTAACCGTAAATATTGTTAAAAAAACATGCTTAATATTAAACTACAGAAAACTGAAACTTTTACACAATCCACACAATTTAAAACAACAAAAGTTCTAGTTCGATACCTTTAAAATAATGTATATATTTCAGAGTAAATATTATAATCAAGAAATCACACAGAATTAGTTAATAAGATGTTTTTTTATTGAAACACCTTGTATCCTGAGACAACATTGTCCCTTTTTTTGTTCTGCAAATTTTAGATTGCAAATTCCAACACAAATATGAAAAATAATAAATAAAAGCCATTGTTATTTACAGTTCAAGAGGTTACACTGCATTACCGAATGAAAATTAGTTCTGACATTTTATATAACTATTAAAAAATTGTAAACGAAAGTAGTAGTCCAGGGAAATTGATGCCAAGTCCACATTACAATCAGTACAAATTCGGTTTCATGCAAGAAAATGACAAAATTCACAACAAATAAAATCAGTCCATTCAACAAAATAAGGTCAGAAATAGATTATGGCACAGTTACTACAAACACAGACACAGTGTGTAATGGTAAGTGCAGGTTACTGTTTTAGAATCATTTACAAACACAAATGTTAAGTGGTTTAATGTCACTTTTAAGGCGACGTCAAATAGGTGAAAGTGATGCATCATGGGAAATGGCCTTTTAAACCACTGATTGAAAGAGTTTTTTACAGACAGGAGGGCTGTGAGCGTGTCACTGGGTGTAGGTGTATGGCCGGATCAGACTGGTCAGAACCCTGGTCTTCGGGGGAGGAAGGGGTGTAGAGTGACCATGTCCAGCGTCAGAGGTCACCACAAGAGTGGACAAACATTCTTGTACAAACACACAGACAGGGCAATGCTAAAATTACCATGTTTTTTATGGCACTGTATCGTCCATCTCATGCTCTTTACGTGAACTTTTGTTTAGGATCCTTGCAGTGGCTGAGACTTCTGATGGGTTAGTTAACAAGAAAATGGCTTCAGTTAACCTAGTTACTGAAGTTGCACATGCATGACCAAACACACACACACACACAAACAAACAAACAAACACACAACAGGTGTGATATGAATAACATTTCACACTGCAATGTTAGTTTTTTGGGGGTTGTACAACAGATACTGTCTTCTGTTTTCCCTGATAAAGTCATTTAAATAATAAAGTTCAGTAGTTAATTGCAAAAAATAAATGTACCAAATGACCATAAAATAATGTATACATTTAATTCCAGTTTCCATTTTCCCTCTGTGCAAATTTCTCCCTTTCGTGAGAATTTGAATACAAAACAAACACTGAACTTGAAATTGATGCCCACAACAATGAAATATTATCATTAATTATCATGGAAAAACACCCCAGATGAGCTTTTTCTATGTCCCTTTGTGTCACGAATAAATCCCAAAGTAAACCAGTATGTTTAGTCTTCGCTAGTGAGAGTGATTCACTGAAAGCTAAACAGTAGTGAAAAAAAATTCAGACCGATGGCTCTTAAGCGTCTGGTCTTTAAAACTGATTGACAACATGGCACGAGTTTGCAGATTCCTCATGGAAACCAAGACGATCTGCAGATACCTGCTAAAAGCTCTAACTCTACCAAACCGAAACGTTAACCAAAGAAACAAACCAATCAGTGCCGTATGTTCTTTTAAAACTTAAATAAAATCACACCTGTGTTTCTTTAGTATCAGGGAGTTCAGCTTAAATGGGTCAGAGGAATTGAATCAAAGCAGATGTTTCAGTCTCGTGTTAGCTGTGAGGTTGGAGCGCTAGCTGGACTGGAGTGGAGATCAGACTGTTGGTCTTACGAGGCGATGAAAGCCTTTAGGAGGTCAGTTTGGAGTAGCTGGGAGGGGAGAACCTTCGTCGCAGATATTTGAGGATGTAGAGGGGCAGGCAACTGACTAAAGTGATCACCGTCACCTTCCACACGAAAGATAGCGTAGCGATGAAATACACATCTGTGAGAGAGAGAGAGAGAGAGAGAGACAGAGAGGAAGAGAGAGGGCATAAAAAACTTGTCAGAGATAATAAACCTTGCAACCACAGCATGTGAGCGGATTGGAGTGCCAACAATATCCACGTGGCACTCAAAGCACTTTATATATTCACTCCGCTCCGGTTTTTCATGACAGAACAACACATATAACTGAAACAACTAAATAATAATGTCAATTTAAAAAAAAATACCGCTCTGGCCTCCCCTCGTGGTCAGAAATCTGGCCCGCCTCACGACAGCGTCTAGACAATTACACAGGCACACGCAGAGGTCTTCAAATAGCTTTCCTTCTATTCTTGTACGCAGTGCTTAAAGTTCTTGCTGAATAAGCTTTCGGTTCTTATTTAAACATTTATTCCCAGAAAAGCAGGGAACAACACCAAAACAGAGCCTGAGAAACATGCGCAGACCACAGTCAGGACAGGATAAGCAACTCACATCAAACGCTGAGAAATGTTAGCGGGCCGCAACGTGTTGTGTGATTGCTGGAAACTAGCGTCACACGGCGAGAACAGAGTCAGACTTCCCAGTGATGCTAACCAGCCTTTGTTTAATGTGGTGAGGTCCCACACACCAGTAGATCTGCATGAACTCGGAGCGCTGCGGTGTCAGAATGCCTCATCGACACAACTGAAAGAACACTTGTTCATGTGCTGTAAACGAGAGCCCAGGATGGACACGAGTGACCTCCAGCATCATGGATCCATCATCTTCTCTTCCAGAAGATTCGACTAGGAATTCTTAGCTGCTGAAAGCTAAGGAGGTGGGCAACAGGAAAACAATGATGTTGAGGGTCTTGTAGAGGAGTTACAGTAGCGAGTGTTGGGATATCAATGTTACTAGTTGAGGAGACATCTACAATCTTTGTGCCCTTGATGAAGGTGCCTTTGATAACACCAGATTATTCCACAAGATTTCACTCACATAAAGTTAAATCTAGCCAATCATAATCATCTTAAAACTCCAAATACCAAGACTTGAGATGTTCTGCAACTCTAGAAACACCTTAACTTGCTTTTCTATTTTACACTTTAGAAATAGAAATATTTCTAAGCTAAACAAGTACCACACAAGTGCAAAACTTCTCTTTTTAAGAAACTAAATGCTGTGCAAACTGAGAGGCAGCCTGATAAACACAGAGACCTTGGTTAGCAGAGTATCAGGCCGGCAGGAAATGAGAGCAGGCTTGTGGTATTTCCCTCAGCAGTGAGCTTGACTGCGTTGTGGGACGCTCTCCGGCAAACACACACAGTGCAGAGGAGGACAGAGCACAGCGGCTCTGGAATGCTGACTCAGGGAAATCGGCTGGTCAGTTTTATCAGCTCAATTATAGCTCGCCCTACGGAAAACAAGAATGTGTTGTGTGGAATGTGGCCGCGTGCTTCACCTGGACACGTCCGGAATTCTGACGTCAAAGTAGTTAAATAACAATAGGACATCATGACGATAATAGGATATTAAACAGAAGCGAAACCTTGAACCTGCAAATAAAACATTTGACACCACTAAACACCAAGAATACCTGTGTGTCTGTGTGGACCTTTAAAAATATGCAATGAAGAACATGAGTAAATATTAACGTTCTCCTAATGTTCAGAACAGTGTCTAAAAGTTCTCAAAAATAGCCAAAAAAACGTTCTTGGAGTAATGTTAGAAGAACGCTTGTCATTGTTATATATTACATCACATTTTAAAAACATTACAGAATCTTATAACCAATGTTCTGTTAACCACACAAGAACTTCAGAGAGTTTCTAGAACATTTGTAATGTTGTTGTTATTTAAAGGAAACATTAGGGAAACATTCCTACAACCTAACATTGTTAATGACTGCACTTGCGCCTGCATTAACTACTGCACTTGCGCCTGCATTAACTACTGCACTTGCGCCTGCATTAATGACTGCACTTGTGCATATATTAACGACTGCACGTGCACATACTCACCAATGAACTCATGCAGGAACACCAGAGATGCGATGTAGCACGCCAGACTGAGAAGTTCTGCGACGATCATCAGCCAGTGCCAGGTCTGCACGGTCAAAGCCACCATCAGGAGCTCGGTCAAGATCAGAGAGGTGAAGGAAATCGCCACGATGTGCACAAACTCCGACTCAAACAGCAGCAGAGCTCCGTACATGATGATGCTTCCTGAGGATCCACAGCATTGGGATGATTAGCATTCAGAAGAAACGACCTACTGAACATCTGCACCTGCTTTTATCCAACCCATGAGATCATTAATTGTTCATCCAATCATTGCATTTGGCCCAAACGCAACGATAGGACGTCCTACTCTCCATTCAAACTATGTATGCGTTTTTAACGCTAGCATGCTATTGCTAGCCTCTCTGAAACCGTCGACCCCACCTTCAACACACAAAAACGGCTTCACTAAACAAGCCAATATCGTCAGTCACAGGAAGTGGAAAAGCACTTCCAAGGATTTATTTTTTCTTTAAAGGGGAAGCTTCCTGTACTAAAGTGTTTTGTTGACCTTTGCGCTCACAACACAAATACTACTATATTTGAAAAACGCCATTAATTCATAAATGACACTTGAAGTGACTTCACTCTGAAAGCACTATTTAAAGCACCGGTGTAAACACGCCATAGACGGTGAAGAAAAAAATACACAAAGGACCTGAACATACCACATTTATACATGGACGTGGACTGATGAGGGAGATACAAGGTTTCTTTTAAAAATATAAGCCATCAGTGAAAACACAAAATACCTTAACTCCAGAACAAACAGAATCACCTTACAAACGACAGGAATGCCCATGTGTGACGCTAAAAGATTTACACACAAAGAGATCAGGGTGGAGTTTGGGCCTAGTTCCTAGTTTCGTCTCGAAAAACAATCGTGGAAAAGCACCCTGGGTTACTCGACTTTTGCACCCACAGACACAAATAAACTATTCAATTTGGGCGAGGAAGAACAGATGCGTGGGTTTTGTTTGGATGAAACAACATTCGGCACACAAAGTCGGTGCTGTGAGACTCCGTCTCAAATCGGATCTTCCCTGTTTTCCTACCAAGCCTCTGAACTGACACTGCAAACACAGTTACGGTCAGGAGACATAAACAGTTCACTGGTTTTAAAACACAATTACCTCACCCGTCTTCTGTCAGAATATTATTTATTATAAAATGTACTTCTGCTTTGCTTACCTTGGTAGATACTGATCAACACCCAAACTAAGAATGTTTTGAACGAGAGCGGCCGGCCCTGCAAGTCACGACGGTTATAATTATTTACAAAAATATGGTATTAAATAAACGGTTTAAGGACAATAACTGATGTTTGATGGACTCATATTTACCTTCAGAAGGTCCTTATAAAGCTCAGGATACAACATGGCAACCTCAGACTTTACATCTTTATCCAAAACCAGAGAAAACACAGGAAACATGGTGTAGATAGTGGAGTACCTGGCAACAGACAAACGTTTAATGTAAAACATCTGTAAAAAGAAACAGTATACCATATATATATGTATACTTATGCACTCTATATATGGTTTGTATGATATATGGTATATATGGTACACACAGGTATGTATATGGTATTATATACAGTTGAGAATAACTACAAACACTGTTTAATGTTCAAGTAGCTCTAGTTCATCTGGTTTGTTAAAGTCAGTACAGAATCAGCCACATGCATTTTATTTGCCAAATAATGACTAGAATGGAAAAGTTTGGGTGAAATTTCAGCCCTTCCTCTGCCCGTCCTGAACGCTTGGCAAAAAGTTTCATCATTTTTTGCTGAACTGTGCGAAAGGCATGTTCGGTTTAACCCTATTCTCGTTTTAAACGCTACAAAGAATCTTTTGATGTTCGGTTCTGGCGCTCCGATTCTCGGCTGCTGCGACTTTTGGACGGAACAAATCTCTCAGCGATCAGTAAATGTCAGATGTGAGCGAGACACATGGTTGAAATGCCAGAGAGATTTCACTGGGTGCAAATGAGTCACTCAGAGACTCACCCGATAATGAGGAAACCTTGATAAAGTGGAACAGATGCAAAGTAGAAGACTGAAGAGAAAACAGCCTGTGAAACACAAGAAAACAGAGCATGAGGCTGCGCTGGACACACAACTACAGCATCTCATATTTAAACACTCACATCCACACAAACACATGCACAAACACACCCAAACACACCCAGACACACGCAAACACACACAGACAGAGGCAAACCCATCCACACGCAAACACACCCACAAACACACACACTACCTGCATGGTGCTGATGCAGAGACTGCGATGGATCACAAACTGGCTGAGGGCCGCAGAGCGTTTGTAACTGTTCCGGCCGTGAACCATGAGCAGTCTTCCCAAATGCTTAAACTGAGTGATGGAGAAATCTGCAGCCAGAGACGCCTGCTTCCCTTCCTGAATCACAGATGGATAAACAAACCATTAAAACCATGAGAAAAAGAAACATTTTCTATATCAAGGCTATAATAAGCAACTGACAGCAGGGGGTGAAAAAACGAACACAGTTTGTAGTAAAAATGACCCGCCTAACCACTTTAATCAAAGCTAACGCTAGGTTAGTCATCAGTGACTCAATATCAATTAACCAATTCATAACGTCTCGTTTTGATGACCTAGAAAGAGTACCTGGCTCACCACAACTGGGTCAAGTTGCCTTTGTAGTATTTAAGGTAAAATTAGACTCAACATCACAGAATGGCTCAGTCTGAATCTATAAAGGGTTTCAAAACAAGCTGTTTTATGGGGGATTTCTGAATACAGAAACACAATAAAGTTTAATGGTGGCTCTCTGTTGTTTTGAAGAATCAAGTGGTCTAAGATAAGATGAAATGACATCTGCATTCCCATTTTTTGGAAAAACAGGATATTCAATGAATTCAGTGAATCAATTTCAAGTGCCACAATAAATATGCAATAAAATTCATTTTTAGTTTGACAGCTTACAGTGTTTTGTGTAAGATTCTGAAACACATATATAATAACAAACACTGATAAATATATTAAAATAAAGGATTTTTTATGACCCTGAGCTTTCAGTGTCAGTAAGAAATGTGGGAATTTGCAGACTGAATGTAACCAAGACTCTTGATGGTGTGTGTTTGACGCAGTGAGCACAGATGGACAGAATATTCCGGAAGCAGGCGACAGAGTATATGATGGTGTATGTGACAGGACTGCTGCTCGGGGAAACGCTGGCTCTTACTTTGCCCTCCACTCCCACGCCACAATCTGCTTCCTGGATCATACTGACATCATTTCCTCCATCCCCTGAGAGACAGAAAACAGTGAGAGATGAGTCTGTGACGGCCGGTGCCGTGACCCTGCTGGAGACCTCATGGCAGGGGCAATAAAAC
>JBAJNP010008240.1:0-20457 GCA_036877545.1 Yasuhikotakia modesta | reverse complement strand
AACAACAACTGAATATTTGCACTCAGAGTGGGAGTGTACTCCACCCGGGGAAACTCAGCAGGGGATACGAGCTGTCAGATTTAATTGCATGCACTCAGCTATTTTGACAGAGAAGACAGGAACTGGGGAGTCTGAAGACATACAGTACAGTCTCCAGGTAGTCATGAATGCATGATGCATTATGAATTGGGTCAGAGATGAGTCTGGATTATATGGGACTTAACAGTGTGCATTTATGTTACCTTCTGCCATTCAGATTTTGACTTTCCCCGGAAAACCGGTTTGGGACTGAGTCAAGTCTGAATGTGTGTTTTTGGTTTGTAACTTACAATTTATTAGAGCACTGCATGCATAGATATGTCTGTATGTATGCTTCTTATTCATGTGACCATTCTGACAATAATAATTATTATAGTGCAGTACAAAATAAAAGCACAATTGATATCACTTGTTTTCAATTAATACACATTCACTGGTTAAATTGCATTATTATATAAGTATGTACGTTTATGCTTAATATTAGAAAACACAAATTGCCATTGAGACACAACCAAACAATTTTTGACTTTACACAATTTAGTTTCTCCAGTAAATGTTACTTGTTTTATTGTCAAACAAAGCAAACAGAAAGCTGATCAAGAAACTGATTTTTTGGCAGTGTGTCTGCAGTTTTGGCAAAGCTCACAGAAACTAGGGCAATAACAGTGAGGCAGAGCGGATGAGGGGGGCGCTGGCTCCCCGGGGGGCTTCTCACTCAGGGATTACACTGAAATTCAATGGTGTGTTGGCTGCTTCCAGTAATGGGGATAAACAACTCAAAACTGCCATTTAAGTTCTTTTCCACTGAACTCTTTCAATAGCTCATCACACAAGCTCTCAGTGTAGCTGTGTAAGAAATGCTGCGATTTCATTGTTAGCCAATTCAACCCGAACGCCTGCAATAATACGCTGTATTTTCATGCATGGCTATTATTGTGCGTGTAACATTTGTTTGTTTCTGTTTTCAAAGCTTTGGTTCCTTTAATGCCCATAATACAGTTTTCTATTTACTCTGAAATAATGAAAGTAAATGTATTTTAATTTACTTTATTAGGGTTTATAATAAAAGCCTATGTAAACACGATATTCAAACACATAAATGTATAGACTTCACTGCTGTTTCCACTGCTGTAAACCATTTAGTCCCTGGGATACACACATACTGATAGTATAAAAATGTCAACTCCAAAAATGTCAGTCAGACATTCTTTTCCTGTTTACAGCATGCAAACGATTCCTGGCCAGAATGTGCTGTAAAGTAGACCACACTTCATGCCCAGAGTCAAACGTATGGCTGTGTGAGACTAGTACATCTTTGACTTAAGTGCTGTTTGACGAGTTAATTGCATTATGGACACAACCACATTTTTATCAATGTTTAATGGGTCCTGGATTACTTCAGCCGGCAAAAACACCTCGCAAGTAAATCAAATCCCTTCTGCCCAGTGATCTAAAATAACAGAATGAATAATTAATCAGAATTTGTGGCCCCCTACTGATATACAGCCCCAAAACCATGTACGCCAGACACATCACCTACCATCAAAGTGACGCTGTACATTTCAATGATGTTTCAACGAGGAAATGGCAGAGCATGGGGAATATAACCGGGTAAGAGATAACGAAGTTGGGGGAAAAGGCTTAGCGACACCGCTAAGTATATTTTTAAATGAGATGAGATGATAAGAGACAAAGGACCGGAGAGCACTTACCCGCTGTGTAGCTCAGAGCCACAGAGCTGATAGACAACAGACACAACAAACTCCTCATCCTCCTACTGCAACCACACCCTGATGAGAGATGAAGCTCTGTCTGCTCCTGGGGAGAAAGAGAAAAAGACAGATGACTCACTAAAAAACATCCAAATTATTAGTTTCTTTGTTGAGATGGAGGTTATGGTCTGTAGCCAATCAGATTGTGAGGTTTAGATTGTGAAGAGCTTTCTTGAGCAGATATAAACTGCTGGTTAATTTGGCTTTGTGTCTGACTCACACGCTGCATACGCAGCATTTCAAGTGTTTCTTGTTTATATTATAAATCTAAGAAGATTTGGTATTAACTTTTAGGGTATTTACTTAACAATGCTATTTGTCAGTGAGTTATGAAAATTTAAATGCAAGATTTTATTTAAAAACAAATCTAATCTTTAGCTTCTTAAGTTAAATCATCTTTATCTTTAGGGATGTTTAGAGACTGGCAAACAAGTACACAAATGTAAAACATGTGAATCATTGTGAATAATAATTTATTAACACTGTTCTGTTAAAATTACTTCTGCTGTGTTTTAAAGCTTTCCTCAAACCTCAAAGCTGAAGAGATTCACACCAGCCATTGTGAGGACACCCAGGACAGCGTTGACAGATTCTGAGCTACACCACAAATCTCAAACAGTCTGAAAGCCTATTCCACACACTGTCATATTTACCTTTGCCTGGTCTGTCACCTGCTGTTGTGTGCCTGTGAATTGAAGCCCTAATAGAACGAGGTCACACAACTTGTCAAATTGTCTTACGGCTAAATTGACAAGAGAGCACCAAGCAGCAGCTGGTTTGCACTGTTCACCATCCGACCCAAACATCTGCTTTGGGTCTGCAGGACTGTTTCCTGCTATGCAACACAGCCCCCCCACCCGGCCCTCTACTGTAATTGGCAATTGTACTTTTTTCCAACCTCAGATGCCAATAGCAGCATGGACTGCTGCGCTGTGGTTCTTGGTAAGTAAGGCGAGACTACAGGCAAAAGCAAAGAACTGCAAAGTGTGAGCACAGATGTGCCATTTGTGATGCGCTCTTCCCGAGAATGGCTGTCTGGATGCTTCCCAGGAGTCATCCAAGAGGTTCCAAAGTGCAGGAGACTATCATCAGAGAAATTCCTTAATTATATCACACAAACACTGACTGCCACCTGACAACGCTCCCGAAATGCCTGTTTTATCCGCACTGCTTCTGAATGCCTCTGCTTAGCACATTACAATCCGCCGGGCTTAGCACTGCCTGATGTGTTAGCTAGCCGTGTCCATGTCACAGTGTGTGGGCATGCGGCCTGTGGGGTGCAACGCAGTAAATGTGCAAGAAAGTGCGAAGGCAGCCTGTCACAGACTGCGCAAATTGCCAAAGCTACAAATTTTCAGTGGCGCCTTATCAGAAACAGGAATACAACATTTATTATTCTTGCATGAGCTAAGTTAGTTGTTAATAAATTCACTGTTATAAATTCACTAAATAGTGTAAATAAGGGAATAAATTCAATGTTGTCAGAAATTATCGTTGGTGTGAAATATCACATAGCTGTACTTTATACCTAAATACAACTGAGCTGCCCAGGGGTGTAACCAAAATGGTCACCAAGGGAACTGACTTTCCCTAATGGGATTTTGGCCATATACAGTAAATCAAAGCATTTGAGGCAACTCACACACGCGTTTCTATCTTATATTCATGCCTCAGCCCTTCTTTTCCTCTATATAAAGTCATGTTTCTTGTACGTCCCAAGGACTGCCTGGGGCAGCAGAGCTTTTACTGTCACCCTGACATCTGCTAATGGGACTAAGTCACCCAAAATGGATCTTTTCCAGCAGGTGGCCTGTTTAAGCAGTTTTTGTGGAGACTTCATAGTACCCTTCATAGTACCCTTCATAGACTTAATAGTAAAACCGATTCACAAGACAAGACCTGGTCAAATATGACGGTGCCATGAAACTGTGTCACTCCCACCGAGCATTTTTTGAGGGTATTAAAAAAAGTAAATTATGGTTTATTACAAAGGGCTGGACGAGGTTATGATGCTTTATGTTTTATGGCGACGGCTTTGCTATACCGCTGCGCCACGTTGAATAGATACCGTAAAACCTATTAAAGCAAATCTCAAAAATACTGTGCGATTGTTCTGTGGTGTTATTTAAAGTTATTTATGACGAGTTCAATTCAAACAGGTCCGAGCAAGATGGCGGCGTGCCTTCTCTTAAACAGCACAATTAATATACATAAACAAAGCATCAACAAAGCAGCAAATCAATTCATTTCTTACATATATATGTACTATAATGCCATAGTCGTTATTTTATAAAAACTTGCTGCATTTACGAAAACATACGATCACTAAAACAGCTTAGTAAACATTTTTATTTACCTTTAATCACCGCGTCCTATTCATCGCGCTTTTCACGTTTCCTCACTGCCACGCCCCCAATTAGGTTGGCAGCTCATGAATATTAATTAGGAAACGTAACATTTGTCCACCGGGTCCTAAAGCCGCTCAAAACATATTTATACGCAACTCTACATATTATTTGCCAAAATTAGAGGAAGTTATAATAGTTATTATGCCTCAAACATGGATAGATGTGAAAATGCATTAAGAGAGTAATATGTTATACATCATGTACAAGCTGTTGGACTGACAGGCAGCTGCGTGTTTTATGAGAAGCGCGCAGTCCAATACAAATACAAATTAAATCAAAACGTCAGTCTCGGTTAGTTCCGCATAAACACAGTTGGTTATGTCTTAAGTAAATGTAAACAGATGGTGAAATCAGACGTGTCAGAATATTAGATGGAGGACATGGGGTATAAAAGCAGCATACGTCTGTAATAAACAAACAAGCAAGTTACAGAGGAAACCACTCTGCTCCTGACTTTTATTAACTTTATAGCAACTTTTATAAAGTAACAAATCACCCCGGAAGTATAAACAATCATCACAGAAACTATATTAATATAATATTTTATACAATTTATTTACTTATTTTGGGGGTTGGCTTGAGTAAAAATAGTGGCCTTAGAAAAAATAGTGGCTTTTAAAAACAACTTAACACAAGCAAGCAGGTTGTGAAGCCCCAGTGGTACGTTGTCAAAAACTAAATGTGAAACACAAAAAAAGTCCAGCAAGTCTTGATCTACAAACAACAAAATTGCTTCGTTGTCGTTGTTTTGCTGATATTGCAAAAAATATCTTGAGGGCCAGAATATTCTAAAAGCACATCAAATTGATATTCATTGGACCGATTCAAACCTGATCTAAAATGTATGGCTTAGTGTCCTCAAGTCATGGCCTTGTCACTGAATAAATATTCAGTGTTTGCAATCCCAGTTTGCAGATAAAGTTAGTGCTTGATAGCTGGGGCTAAAACTGCATGGTGGCAGGAATTATAATGTTGATACATGCTGGAAAAGCGCATTTATTATTCTTTGCAAAAAAACAGATGTCAAAACATTTATTTTGAAAACTCTATTGGTTTCTGCTTGACTGTGTTCACAGGTGCCTTTACTAAGAAAAGGAATTAAAATGTGTCTTATAAGCCGTACCACAGATAATCTAAAGCTATGGGTCTGCTGATTATGTAAACACAGACGGTTTGATATCGTGGCCTTTTTTCATGAGTATTCGTGTCACGATTGGCTGTTTGTTGTGACTGTTTGTCGTTCAGCCTGTTTGCTCAGAGCAATAAGTGTTTAAACACCGACACGAAGCTTAAACTTATTGTTTTCTGACTGAAAACTCAGGTACATTAAACCTAATCAATATAATGACAATGCCATTAAGTCTAAAATCTATCAACCATGAAAATAAAAGAGAGCAGTGAGAATGATTAAAGTTTAAACAGCAGCGTGTAACAGATATTGAGAGCTTGCCTAAACTTACCTCTTTAGTTAAATAAAACACGGGGGCGATAGATTGTTTATTTTGTTATATACAAAAATTTCATATTGGGATATTTACACACATACTGATTTTAAACTACTAGTAACTTGTAATGTTTTGGATATATCTGCTATAGATACTGTATATACTAAAGTTTTACTAGCATTACTGCAAGAACATTTCTGATAACTTCATAACATCACCCAATGTTCTAAGAACGTTCTCTGTTGGCTTGGTAAATGTTTATCCAAAGAGATCTGTGTGTATCTAAAATAACAAAGACGTTAATTATATGGTGGGCAACACATACTTCTGGCCATGAAGTATATTTTACACATTCATCTGGGCTTCTGTTTATCTTTCAGAACCTTGAAAATTGTTAATTATAATATCACACATTCCATTTCAAACCCAACACTTTAATAATGGCTTTCGATTTGTCACTTTGTGTAGCTGTTCCCAAAGGCTGCACTCAAGGGCCTACAGATCCGACGCACAAGGACTCACGATTCTACAGACACATCTTATGCATTATTTAAGTCTTGCCTTCTTAATATTTCACCTAGTTGTCACTTACTGCGGTGGCAAAAAGCAGGTAAAATGTTAATGGGGTTAAAGGCCCACCATAGCAAAAGCAAAGTGCACACCTGGAATTAAAGCTTAGCATTGATTTTAATTAATATGTGAAGGATTTAACTGCCATAATAATGTACTGGCATCTCTCTGTTCTAATATAGTATCTTTGGTTACATATGGAGAAAAATATACCATCAATGTATGTTGCCTGTATAGAACATTGTGTGGTTGTATAGGACATGGTAATGTATATTGAGCTGTCACCTACAGGCTGGTATATTACACTTCAGGTCTGCCTTACTGTCACAGTCGCTCTAATTGGTGCCACCACAAGGGACAGTGAAACGCAGATACAGGGGAAAAATGCTGAGACTGGATACAGCATACGGCCTCAGACTCAACGTGGCAGCGAGTGGAGAAGGAAGCCGTCAGCTTAAAATGCTGTTTTTTTCTTGACTTTCATGAGTGTCTGTAACCAGATCTCTGTTCAAGCTGAAATGACTCATATTTCACACATCCAATAGACCAGCACTGAAAATAAAACTCACTTCTTGTGACCCAGCCTAATCCAAATTCATGAGATGTTACACATAGCTTTAGCCAAAAGCCTCAGTTCTCTTAATTCACATACAGTGTGAAAGTATTTTCTAAGCATTGCTAAAAGCATGTTGCAGAATTTGGGTAAATACAGCAGCTTCAGAAAGTATTTGGACAACCAAACGCACATATAGCACAAACACACTTTTCAGACAAAACTCTTGATGGAAGAAGTTCCTGTAGCTCAACTGGTAGAGCACTACGCTAGCAGTGCAAAAGTTGTGGGTTTGATTCCAGGGAATGCAAGTGCTGATGTAAAAATGTATGCCTTAAATTCACTGCAAGTTGCTTTGGATAAAAGCATCTAATAAATGTAAAAGTATTTTTTAGGTTTTTAAAAGATGATTTAAATAACTAGCATTTTGAAAATGAAGGGAAAAGGACTTGCTTTGTTAAAAGATACTTTACAAAAACATACTCCTTTTCTCCTGTACAAAAAAATCAGACTGTTAAAAGCATTTGAAGAATTAAAAAGAAGAAAAATTGTCTAGCAACGTCTAGACAATTTGGATATCTAATGCAATGACATGCAAACACAACCTACAAATAGTGCACACAAACCTACAACAGCAGTTTGTGCACCACCTGTTTTAACTGTCCTGATATGTATCCACCCATTTAACATCACCTCATTTCCTCCTCTTGCCCTGCAGATGGCGTGTAAGTTGGCAACACTCAGTAACTTAAGGCCATCAGAATGCATCAAACTCACAAGAGAGAGAGAAAATGTGAGGGCGAGAGACCTGAAGACAAACAGCCTCATGTGGACCCACTAGCCCTGCTGTAACTGAAATATCAACATGACAGTCTGCAAGTGTTGACAGCCTGCCAGAATGAAATGTCCTGTAATTGCTTGACTCACTTCATGGAGGACAATGATATGCTTGTCCTTTTGAGGAAGAGGGAGTTTGAAATTTGGTGACATTTAAAAGGCTGATTATTGTATTTTTTACTGCCCTATTTCTCACGAGATTTTTTTTAAAGCAGTTTAGTAAGGAGTGATATTTCATTCATTGATTGATCTAATTTATTGATTGGCTGTGCGTTGGCATTACAAGTGTTTTGAAAGAGTATTTGCAAGATTTCTGTATACAGTCGTAACATGGCTGCAGATGGTGGGTTTCAATTAGGTCCTGTGCAAAGTGAAGTTACCACACCACAAATGCAATCAGCACAATAAATTAATTAAAATTAATTAATGCCACCAACAAATGACACCGAAATGTACAATATTAACACAACACAAATACACAAACACACAAATGTGAACGTCCCAATTAGCAATCACACAGTAAGGAGACCATGAAAAATTGCACAGCCTCTCTATGAAACACTTACTATGTGAGTTTTTGGATAGACCTATTGGATCACGTGAGGGCGGGGGCGTGGATGGCCGTACCGAGGGACACAGCAATTATGACACCCAGTGACTCCAATCGACATACCCATGTTCTCACTGACAGATTTACAGCCACATTGAATGGAGCATAACAATAGCCGCTCTGTGTCCCATAAGTCCCTGTTGCAGGACACAAAACAGAAGCTCATTTGTACTGGAGAACTTCAGAGTAGTGATCAGAGAACCAAGATAGTTCTCACCTCAGTTCTCACACAGGCCCGTTCATTCTTTCTGATGGCCATATCTTAACTGGAGCCTCATAATCCAGCAGATGTGGAAGTGCTTGACCTTTATCACCCTCTGACGATAAAGTTTGATCTTTGACCCTGTGACCTTCCTGCTGAACTATCCCTTTCTATTTGATCAGATGTTTTTATTGGCACCGCCGCTGAGAAGCTGCGCTGACTTGTGCGCAGATCAAGGTTAAGTATGTACGCACTCCTGAGAATGAACACACCACTCAAAAATATGACACTTCAATTCAGATTCACTTCAGTTTAAACTCTACTGCAGTGAGCACATCACTCTGATTGCATGAGCTTGTGAGTTCAAGGTTCTGTATGGGATCGTTTTTCAGGAACGCGCTTCCAGCTTCCAGTTAATCTCATTTCATCTCACATTAACAAAGATTCTCACATCACTGTGAACGCAAGGATTTCACTTTAACTCCATCCATGATCCACGATTAGCGCATTCCTTTCTGTGTCTGTTTGCTAGCACATATACTGAAATGTAAATTTAAAAGGAAAATCTAAACAATTATATTTAAATTTAAAGTATGTATTTTTTTAACATAAACAAGCTATCCTATTCTAATATGCAGAGACTCTGTATGTAAGCCATCTGTAAATTAGCTCCCCTGAAAATGTAAACACTGCCAGACTATCAAAAAATTGCTTATTGTTTGAGCGCCCCACTGGTGGTGAGTTTGGCATGCGACTGTATGTGTGTATCTGTAAATTAACACTGGTTGATGTAAATTAACCAGTTAATTTAGATTACCACACTTAGTTACCACAGTGTTTAAGATTATTTAACAAAACATGTTCAAGAATATACTTGTTTTGGGCTGTGAGTCATTTGAAACATAAATATTTTATATATATAAATATTATAATATAAATATATAAATATCAAGAAATTAATACCATGAACTGCTGTAGTTATAAGTTTGCCCATCGCACAGTTGCAGAAATAGGTTTATTGATCTGTGATATATCTCAGGTCCTAAACCTGACATTGCAGTATAAACCAACATGCAAACCAGAACCTTTCAAAGCACAGAGTTAAAGATCTGCCTTGTTTACAGCTTACAAGTTCTCCACAGTAAACAACATGCAGTTGCAAAAGATGCTATTGTAGACCACCGTTCAGATTAGCAGAGCTTGACTAATAAAGTCTAAACAGCAAGTTCATGATTGTGGATTCTGTTTAATCCATGTTTCCAAACTGAGTCAACTCAGTCGCTGAGCCCTGTGTTCTTCTGAAAGCAAGGGGATCGTCTGAATGTTTCATGAGGTGGTGTGGATGTAGCACACGCCCTCATTCCATTAAATCGTGAAGCTATATTTACATGAATTATTTTATAAGTAATTCTAGGTCAAAATCAGAACTTGGTTCAGTCAGCACCACCGTGTCCAAGAGTCGCTTTTTGCACGCAGGTTCCCGAAACGTGGTTCTCTGTTTCCTTCTGGTTCTGGTTGAACACCTGAACGTTCACAGAGCTGCTGGTAGCCACAGGCAGGCCAGCATTAGCAGTCCGCTGTGAGCTTTTCACAGTGCTTCACTGAGCTTTAATTTGCTGCCGCTGCTCTGTCTGTCACTATCAGCTTTAACCCCTGGCCATAGCTGTCCCCTGCCTCCCAAACACCCCCGACAGGCTCTCTGCTACCATCACCCATAAACCTGAGTCACTGACCATTTATGTACCACTTTTATTGCCCAAATTACCTTGCCAGTTTTCAAAATGTGTTTGGCCCAACACGAAGATTTGTTCACAGTGTGGCAGCCTGGGGGAAGATTTGATTGCTCAAAAGTTGCTCTTTAAAAGTTAACAGAGATCTCATTTGTTTCGTTTAGGTCCAGAATCAACTTTGTCTCAGAAGTTTCTCCCACAATTCAGACTGATAAATAAAGTCACACACAAATGAGAGTGTTTTGACATTTGGTAGAAGTAGGACATTTGGTAGAAAATGTGATTTCAAATTGCATAGCTTAGATAAACTGTGATTTGATGCTTGAGTTATTATTAAAAACTATTTTATTGTGGAGTGTGGTTTCTTAAAAATCAGAGCACAGTTCAAGACATTGTTGAGATTGCTTCTGAAACTCTGAGAACAATTTAGTTTTTTATTTAAAAGATTTTCTTTCCTGCAGGAGATCATTTTCAAAATATGTCTGGTGCTTCAGCTAGTTTGAAGGACAGGGTACAGCCTAAAGAAAACTGTCACACTATTAAACAAAATGAATGAATAAAATACTGACAAAATCATGTCTGAAATGAGAAGAGCATTTATCAGTCATTTAAATGGAGGCACATATAAAACAGATTTACTCAGTAATCAGTAACAGTGCAGCTTTTCTGAAGTCTTGCAGATTGTACCGATAAGAGAAGCGGCGAGTCTTTCGTTCCACAGGGCTGACTCACAGAGCTCAGTGGTCAGAACTGGAGATGATGACCTTGGAAAGCTTTTGTGGATCATCAGAATTTATGAATTGGAGCAGTTTGTTCAGACACAAACAACAGACTAAAGCCTGTATTCTTTAGAAGTCTTCAAATTGTAATGGCTTACAATTTGGTCTTACAGTTTCAGTGATATATTTCAACTTACTAAACAATGTTTCAGGGCTACAATTTGAACATCTAACGTAATCTCTCTCTCTCTCTCTCTCTCTCTCTCTCACACACACACACACACACACACACACACACACACACACACACACACACACACACACAGATATATATTCTACAGATTGCCAAATTGATTTCCTTCTTGCACTTTATTTTCTTTTAATGTTTTAAAGCACTACGGTACAGTTTACTGTGGTACTACGGTACAGTTTACTGTGGTGGATGGCAGTTATAGGAGAAGACTGTGATTTTTACCCTAATACTGATAAACCATGTGCATGAATGTGGATCAAAACACTTCAAACTATACAATAATATTGCCTAGATTCAAGCCCTAAAACCTATCAACACATGCCACGTTTTGGTACTTAGAATACGTGGTATTTTGAATATAGGCACACAAGTTCACACTACCCGTTTAGTTTACACAAACACATCTTAACAAATAATGTAACACGAGTCAGAGTGTGCGTGTTGGAAGATGCTTCCCCGTTTGCACAGGTGTGGGTCTAACTGGCTGTAATGGTATCAGCGGGGAGAGTCTCTCCCGTGTAAACAAAACGCTGCCACGTTCACACCGGTTTGCAACATTATTCCAGAAGAAACTGGCTTGTTTATTACAGGCCTGTTCGCTTTTGCATGATGTGCATTAAGAAAACACGAGAAAAATATCACTCCGCTTGACATCTATTGCGCAATCCCTTTTCAAACACAATGCGGGACGCTTTCCGTTCATAAACGCACGAACGCGTGTCGTGCGGCAGTACCGAAAAGCTCACGAAGGAAGGAAAGCACGTACATGTGACTGTTCGTGGGTTTGGGTCGGTGTGAACGACAGCGGTTCGAAAGCGCTTTTCTTACCTTTGTAAGAGCGGCTATGAATGAGCTCGTGCTCCGTCCGTCGGATGCTGCTGATGCTGGAAGGATGCTGACGCCCTGCGTCAAAAACGCGCCCGGGATGCTGTGATGTTACGAAATGTTTTTCTCCAGATCAGGGTTTGCTAGAGAACTGCAAGCCTCGATAAGGAGGTGTCGTCCGTCCGGCACGATCTCTCTCCCTGCCTCTGTCTCTATCTGCCTTTCATAATAGACTAAATGACCCCCTCCCTCTCTCTCTCTCTCTCTCTCTCTCTCTCTCTCCTACCATGCGCCCATCCACCTTCCTCTCCCCTCCCACCCGCTTTCCGCCTGATTCAAAAGAAGGAATGGATTAATGCAACCCAAGTACGTAAACCTTCTGTTTCCTTAGTACGTAGTGAATTTTCACAAAGAAGGTGGGTTTCCTCAAAAGAGGTAAAGTGTGCACCCCTCCCCCAGCAACACCCCCCCGCCTATACGCACGCACACACACCCCTTCACACCTCTAATGAAAACCCCATGGCACAATATGTTCATAGGAACCACATTGTCTGGGTTGAGACTGTAATTCTTGCCTTCACACAGTTTTTTTATCATATTAAAATTATTTAATATATAAACTACATTTAAAATGATAAAACTGTAATCAAGTAATGGCCATTTTTATTTAAGGCTGAAATGTGTTTGTTTGAAATTACATTGAGATAAAATCGAATGAAGATCTACGTCTCATTTTATTTCTCATGAAAGAACGCATCAGTCTTACACGTGGCTCCGATAGAGTTTCAGAGGAGATCTCAAAGAGAGCTCAAATTTGCCAAGATATCAAAGTCAAATGTTCAAATGATCTACATAGATTTTATGGCTCTAAACACTTACAGCACACCAGCAACCAACAGTCTCATTTTTATTTCTGCTCTGAAACACAGTCGAGACTTTAATGATAGTAACAGAGAATTCAATTAAGTTCAAAGGAGTCAATTACATCTACTAAGCTTTAAAAGAGTGACTAAGTCTGAGCAATAAAATTACTAGTATTACCTTTGGGTTTTTATTAACCTGTTTATTTCTCGCAGTTGTAGTTCACATGGTCATGGGAGATGAGATGAAAAACATGTGATGGATTAATAAAATTAATGGTCAGGAAAAATCTAAGAGGAGTAAAATTCTATAAAGTTCTTGTAAAAAGACTTTGTCATTGTCCAAACACAGACTATTACTCTTGTGATTAAATGCCAAGTGCCAGAGGATGTATTTTTTCATACAGAGCAAAGAGAGACAGCAAACAGATATGACGTTCATTTCTTTCCCCTTTTAATTGGTTTTGAAAAATTGGATGCAGGAGCACAATACAGACATGCTGTGATTTAAAAAACTAGTTTCAGGCAAATGTTGTCAAAGGCCTAAAAGAGAAATAACTAATCTTGAAATTGAAATCCCTGTGCCAAAAGAGAGAGAAAAAACACAAAATTCAATGAGAGATGCTTGGCACGGATGGAGAAAAAGGGATTTGTTAATTGATCGTGTTGTCTGAAGTATGAAGTCATGAAAGGAGAGATGGAAGGGTTGTCAGGCCGTAGTAAACGATGCTGGAGCGAGATGGTTTAAATTAATTTATACTACAAGATTCCGGGAAGTTACAGATTCTTTGTTTGCGCACGGGCAAGAGGATGCGATCATTTCTCACCGCTCCGGTCCCCTGAGGCCGACCCTGCCGGTCTAAGCCAGACCTCTGCAGGCCGGTGCTAAGAAGCCGGTCCCTGACTGACTGTGCAGAGGTCCCTGCTGTCGTATTAATTTTCATTTTGACTGCTGGAGCCTCAACAAATCTCATCAATGCTGTCACGGATAGTGGCGGCACGCGTGCGAAACAGTCACTGGATGATGCCATACGTATTTTGATTCTCTTTGTTCTGGTTGTGTAATGAATTGCTATTGATGTCAGACAGAAACCTGTCACTCGCTGTGGATTTGCATGTAGAAGAAATAACTAAATCCCAATAAATAAGAAATAATATCTTTATAGACATTTGCCAAAACAAACATTTACCCAGAAGCCACTGCACACAAAGTGATATACAATATACAGATGCGTGCAAACACAGTATCATATGGTTTATGGTCACATAAACCACTTAAAATCTCTCTCGTCCAATCAGATTCAAGGACCACAACTAACTGTTGTATTAATGTTGTTTTAAAAAAATACTTATTTTTTTTCTTAATAATAGTTTACATACAAAGAAATACTGTACTTTGACAGATATGCTAAAAATGTACGCTTACATCACTCAAGGCGACGGCCATTTTGTGATCACATGACCATCTGAATGCAACTCACTTTATTGTGGTAACCCACCTATTACTAAACACTTTCAATGACTTTTACAAATGCATTCAGTTGTAATGGCATCACTTTGCATGATGTTAGCAAAACATTATTCGCAAGTGTACAGTATATTAACAACTGCACATTTTTTTGCTATTTATTGATCGCTTAAGCTTCACCGGCTGTATGGACAAGGCGGGTTCAGATTTACAGAACAGGTGGTGTTAAATTCTCAATATCGCCACTGTATTCCACAGTGACCCTCGATGATGAAAGATGCATGTACACAACATGAACTGAATATTATGCTGATAATGTTTCTGTCTGGTTTCTGTACCACTAAAGCTTTACTGTATCGGCTGGCTCCAAACCTTTTGTAGAACAGCTCAGCTCCATCTGTTGCTTTCAGTAGGATCAATAGTTGCAATTTCTAATGATGTCTAAAAGCTCTGGGTAACATGAGCATTCTGCCCAAGGCCCCACTGCTTGCCTGTAACTGCCACTGTACAGCAGCCCTTTTGTGCCCGTATATACGGGAGGTCACCCCATCTCTCTGCTGGGCTGAACAGAATACTCAGTCCTGATTGTGTGAAGCTAAAGCAATACTGCAGATTAAAATGCATTGTATGAAAAGTGAGAGTCTGGCTAAAATTACTTGAACCTGCAGCCAGAGAGAATCATAAATCACAGAGCAGTAATTTTAAGAGCCGCTTTTCCACTTAAGAGCTCAATAGATGAGTGTGTATAATAGATATTGAAACAGGATAAAACATCACAATGCTGATGGCGTCGATATATTGAAGGACATGCACACGCGCACACACACACACACACACACACACACACACGCACATACACACATATATATGAATAAATGAACAAATAAACTTTTTAACACACAAACTTAACCCATACACAAACACTTGATATTATAAGATTTAAATAATGTTACAAGATTTAAAATATTATAAGATTTAAAATGAAACATTTGGTCAGTATGACCAAAACGTCTTTACTAAACTGTATTTGGCATGTTTTATCACATTTGTGAGGACATTTTTAAAGAACGATTCTCACAAATATAGAAAAACAAGCAGGTTTAAATTCATGAAAATGCAATAAACAGAAAAAAATACTTGTATAAAAACTCTTTTATATATTCTGGGTAACTTTTCTCCTTTTTTTCCCCTGTTATTTATGTGTCCAATCAGCAGAGCTCCCATCATTCTGTTTTCCATCTTCAGGCAAAGGGACAATTAGCATTTAGATAAGTACTCTAGCATTGCCCAGACAGCGGCTGGCCCTCTCTAGAAAACTTCATACCCTTGGGAAACAGACTCAGTGGCTGCAGTCTGAGGGCACTGCCACTCTTAACTGAAGCCTGGCACCTGGTCGTGGTCCTCTCGGGGCTGTCTGTCATCTCTCCTAAAGGGGCACTGTACTCCCAGCTGTATATGCACATATGTGTGTATGCATGACTTGAGCAGAGACAGAATCCGTTGATCGGAGGCCCTGCTGGGCTGCTTGTCAGACTGCAATAGTCTAAACACATGCCCAGAACGGCTAGACATGTTTTTTTTTTTAAATGCCTCATTGCCTCCCAGCTAACAATGTTAAGTTGTAAGAATGTTTCCCTAACATTCCCATTAAGTAAAAAATATATTTAGAATGTTCTAAGAATGCTTTTAGATATTTTTAGACAAGAATAATCATGTAATGGCAACCAGCAAAATATATTTCTAATGCAATTTGTAATCTATAACAAACCTAATTTACACAGAACTGAGGCGTGTTGGGTGTTTGAATCATAAGAAAAACAATATCAGAGCTGCATTATCAGGACTTGAATTAGAAAAAACCTACCAAATTATACTCTTAAAAAACTAATTTACTGGTTAAACTGGATTGCAGGTGGTTGGTAAACAAAATACAGGTTGGCACATTTGTAGAGAATTTGGGCTTTACATTGTTTCTGTCCTGAAACTGTGCTGTTGAGATATTCAGCCTCAGAATGAAACACATATGCTTGACATGAATCCACCTGTGATTGGCCAGTTTTGCTGTTGTGACTTTTGCAACATACATCATCCTCAGTTTTGTTGAGGAAACATCTAACACACATCTGGGGGGTGAGAGCAAGCCTGCCAGATGAAGAGCTGTTTATCCCTGCCACCCGGGAACAACAGGGAGAGAAAAAACAAAAAGCTCAGGCCAGTTTCAGCATCTTTATCTTTAGAAAGTGTCAGGCCAGGCTGACTGCTACAGAGCAACAAATCCCAGGGCAGGGAATAGACGATGTGCGCTTTGGCAGTGCTAATGCCATCTGCCTGCGGGGTATATTGTGACGGCGCACCAGGGCGCTGCCAGTCTGCAGCGTGTGACGTGATATGGAGTCAGCACACACCTGCGAAACAGCAACTGGGACATGCAGCAAAAATAAGGTGCTTCATTTTTGTAGCACTAGCGTCATTTGCGCATGTGCTACATTTATTTATTTTTTTACCCAGCTGCTTTGTTTTTGTACAGCTTTAAAGTGTCCTACTGTAGGTTTTAACAAGGAACAAGACATTAAGTTAAATGTTTAAGATAAACATTTCCTAAACAGATTGTAAACCAAGTTCACTTAAAAAGAAGACTGATTTTCTAATATAAATATCTAATATGCAAAACTGTATTGCATTCATGTACTGTGTATATTCACAAAATTCAGGGTTCTTAAAGACTCCAGACTCTATAACCAAAGGCACACTTATAATTCTTCATTTTAAAATCAGCTCAAGGAAACACAAAGGTTCTCATCTGAACTTATTGGACAGATGAATTACAGAATTAGCTGTGCAACATAAATGCATCTTTTTCATATGCAGATGGTTGCATGTGTAATTTGAATCTGATTCATTCTTGATGGCGTATTGATATAATAATATTCTGACCTAAAAACAGGCACATCTCAGCGATGGCCACAGGTGGACTGAACCCACAACAGATGAACCACAAAGCCTCAGACAGACCACACCCCTCAGCTCTTATCACAGTGGATGAATCCCATGGGGCCCGACCCATTAAACCCCATTATCTAGATAGAGAGAATATGAGAGAGCAGAACCATTGATTTGTCAAAGGAGGGGGGAGCAGAGATCGCTATCATCTCTTCTCTGTTGGCAGATCTTCCTGGGGAGTTTGACATTTTTGGAGGCCCTCAAAAGCTCTGAGGTGACATTGCTTTGTCATAAGACAGCTGCTTTGTGTCCAGCTGATGTTGGGTTTGGCTCAAATCTCAACAGATTGACTATTTTTTAAATGAACATCGACCTTGACCGAGCCAGACAGTCGTTTTCTGATCTCAACCACTAAAGAGAAGACTTTTAATTGTGGAATGAAATGAACTTCTCTTCAGCACTGTGGTATTCGAGAAGCTCTGCAGATAAAAGTGATGTGTACTCTTTATGAACCGAGTGTGCGGAGGAGATACAGTCACTGAAATGGAGATAAAAGAATCTCTCTGCATAATAATGAGCGATATTGACGCAACTGCAGAATTCGCTCGTTTGCCACACGCATTACACATCCTGGCAGTCCAAAAAGTTGAGGAGAGTGAAGGAGGATTAGTTATCTTCATTGCTTTTGGTCTCCCACATCTCAGAATAGAAGTTCTAATCAATATGTGATGAAACTGAAGCTTGTGAGTTTCAGATTCTTCAGGTAGTTCTGAGCTCACCAGAAAACCTCGTGTAGGTCACCCTGACTGCAAAATGTGATGATGACTGGACTAAAAATATGCTAATTCAGCTCATGTTATTGCTAGTTAACTATTGTAAATTAAAGTCAAGTTTAGGCCAACTAATATAAATTAATGTTGGGGAATACTTTGGCAGTCGCAGTAGAACTAGTTTCTTGCAATAGCAGATATATCAAAACATTATATTTAATATTTAGAATATATATATATTTAGTAATTAATTTTATGATATTTTAATATCTATACTTTATTCAATATATTACATATATAAATATTTAATTTTATGGAATATAGATATATTTAATTTATTGAATGATGTTTCAATATCTATACTTTATTTAATATATTACATATATACATATTTAATATTTAGAATATAGATATATAAATAAAACAACTTAATATTTTGCTAAACCTATGTTTTGCATTTGATTTTAATATGATTTCTGGTTAAAATAATGATTTAGCCGTTGCCTGGAATATATACAGCAGTTATTGATTCTCTGTTTCTCTGCTGAACTGAACTGTATGCTGGGGTTCAGTTATGCAAAAACATGATGGTCACGCTTTGAAACAGTGTCCAAAAAGAATTTGTGCTGATAAGAAGTTAAAGGATTTGTAAACAGAGAACACAGTTATCTGACAGAAAACTCTGAAGTAATGAAGTAATGAAATGCGTTTTTAAAAGATTAATACATCTGACTTTGAGGACCTTCATTAATTATTAACTGCATATGTATTTATTTTAAACCCCTCCCTTTTCAATGGGCTGATTAGTTACTACTGTATGCTCAGCGCTGATGGTGCCCATGACACCAGGGTGGTGGTGGTGGTGATGGAGGAAGGTGGGGGTCTCTGTGACATGTGAGCTAATTGACTTCTACTGGCATTTACCCATTATACCAGCTGGGTTAGTTCATTCAGATGTCCTTTCATGTGCCCTCAGGGACCAGAGAACACCCCTCCACCTTCCCCCTCACAGGACATAGAGTGTGAGAATATATGGATGAAAAGAAAGAGAAGAACTTTCAGATGGTTCCACGTCATTGTGCCGTGAGGAGCATCCGTATGAAGAGTTCATTGGTCTACTGCAGTCTGGTCAGTTGCTTTAAGTGACATTAATTATTGAGAGCTTGCTGAGTGATGGAAGCTGTAGCTTTTAAGCACAAAAGCCGGCTGATGTTTTGGACTGACCCATTTGATTAATGAACAGTAATAAGATTACTCACGGACACTCTTTGTTTTTCCTCCCTGATTGATGTTCAATGGGTGACAAATGTCACATGCCCTTGATTAATTGTTGAAAGGTAGGAAAACGCATTTATCACGACAGTATTATTCCCGGCGCTCCAAAAATTCCTTATTTATTTATTTTAATGTGTTTATTTTATGTATATGAAAAAGCTAAGCCAACAATCTTGTGTCTAGCTGATTTCAAATGGTTGATAAACAATAGTTGTTTTCATACCAACAACACAAACTACACACATACACATATATATAATATAACATATATATATATATATATATATATATATTTGCTTTTATTTTGGAATCATGAATTATTGTTTTTTGTATTGTTTTCTATTAATAATAATATTTGATGAAACTGCTTTGTTTTTCCACAAGAATTGTAGACGTTTCACAGCTTTTTCCATTTTAAAATATCCACCTAGACATCTTTTTATTCCTTAAAAGTCACATTGCATTTCTGCCATTGTTTGTATAAATTAAACAAAGAAGTATCACGTCATATATTGTGACTCATATATCGCAGATACATTTATAGTGACATACGCACAAAACAAACTTGCACACAAAAGCAGGGATTTAATTTAGAGGACAGGAGAATGACTGATTGCTCACAGAGCTTTCAGACAGATTGCATATGTGACAGATCATAGAGTCTGAAACAGATGTTGTCTGACAACTGCATGTCCATCAAGGAGGATCAATATTGGGCTTGTATTTGAGAGGAACAGAAGGAAAGGTTGAAGAACACGTCATGTTTTATACCCCTATAATGTACACACACACACACACACACACACACACTTATGACTTACTAACTGATGCACTGAGGCCTCTGTAGAAAAGTGATTCTGAGAAAAGCTTTTTAAGATCCAGTGTGACTGAATGACCCGCACCTCATTTCTTTACTCTGACACCTTATTAAAAAGGCTGACATTACATTTCCTTATGCATTTAAATAGACAGCCACTCGGACAGTTAAAGAGCATCATGCTAACTGGAGGGTGTTGTGCTGTGTGAGGTCACCGAAGCAGTACAGGGTTTGACTGATGTCAAATGTTTGTGGTGGCTTGTCTGATGTCTGCAGCATGTATAATCAACCACAATCAGACTTGTTTGCTTTGGAAAGCACAGCCTTAATTTACAGATTTGACAAGACAGTTTGGTCAAAATGC
>JBAJNP010008239.1:0-20691 GCA_036877545.1 Yasuhikotakia modesta | reverse complement strand
CCCTGGTGGGCTCTCCTGTCGCCTGTTATGCCCTGGTGGGCTATCCTGTCGCCTGCTCTGCCCTGGTGGGCTCTCATGATTTACATCTCATGATAAAGATGTGACAGTTTCTCTTAATATTTTCTGGCAATATCACACTTTATCCTAGTTAATATATCTGCAGTGATCTTTTTTTCAGGGTTGGTTCCATAAGGTTAAACACTGGCAGAAAGTATTTCTAGGCTGCAGCTTGTAGATGTGATGGTCAATCCAAACTGAGTCTAAACTGGAATACTGCCTCAACTTGAAATTCAGTACTAGGACTGATTCTTCCCTCCACGCTCCCTTACGCCCGTTTCCAGCCATGCTCAAAACAACCCTGAAATATTGATAACTATTAAGAAGTCTTAAAGGCAAAAACAATAATGATATTTGCCAGTCTCTGTGGTCAACACCATAAAAACATCAACAAAGTGATGAAAATGCAAATGTGTAGTGTGTTGAGCACAATAGCATTCAAGGCTAATGAGAGCCCTCGCAGAGTGAAGATGAACATCTGGGCTGTAGAACACTTTTGATTTTATTGTACTCTTTATCCTTAATAAAACAGCTTTGACAATAAATGCTTTCAAAATGTTTTTAAATGCTTTAGAGCTTGTCTTTTCTCTTTTCTGACTTCAGCTCTATTTCATAAGAACATGTACATGCACCATTGATTCACTTTTCTCACTCAAGATAATTTAAAGGCATGTTCATTTATTTGCTGTCAATGCCATCTTCAAGTGTTTTTCATGGTTTTGCAGTAGCGGCACTCAGAGATGTTTAATGATATTTGATGAATTCCTCTGACCTGTTGTTGTTCTGTCAGCAATTCATGTTAGTTCGCAGCTCATGCATGGAAGGGCATCAAACTTTGATTATATTATATACTAACACAACCAGAATTCCTCCTAAAAAATTAACCAGTTAATTAAAAAAAAAACAGTTCCAAAAAATAAAGCCTCCAATGCAATTTTTATTTTGTGAACAACCCTTATATGTAGCCATTACATAATTTCATTTTAGCCATACATAGCTGGCACATTATGAAGACCTCTGAAAATTATGAAGGTAGCCTGAAACATTTCTGGACACATTAAGGTTAATAATGCAATTTGATGCCTGTGTATGCTTGATTTCCTGAAAAGGTGTTTTGAGTGATCAGATCACAATGCATCTTCAAAACAAAGCCCTGTTTACATTTATATTTAGCACTGTCCACTTGTTACAACATGTAAGGGACCAGGTAACAAAAGAGGTTTATTGGTCACTTTTGGCATACCTTTGACAGTTGGATGGTTGGAATGGAATTAAAAATAAAATTAGGAAGCCACACTACAACCCCAAAATATTTATTCTCTTTCAATATACTGTTTCATCACTAAAGGTAAAATTATTGATGGACAAGAAAGAAGTATTTTTAAAAAAATGCTTTTTTTTTTAATTTTGCTATTATATACAACTTTCCGTTTTTACTAATGAAGAACCTGTAAAATGGGACTATGTAATGTAAAAGATAAAGCTGCAGGAAAACCCTATAAAACAGTAAGAATCACACTGGTTGAATTTTCTCCCTGTAATTATGATGCTAATATCGACACTCTGAACAAAGTAGCAATTTCAGTGACTGATGTAAGAGAATAAGGCCATCTTTTACAAAAGAGACTGGAATAGCATTCCCTATTGTAAGGGTTATAAAACGACACAGTGAAAAGCCAGAAATGATTGTCCATGTTTTCATCTGTGTGCTTGTACCATCACCTGAATTATGCGCTATCCATTGTGTTCAAATATCATAACTTGATGCATGAAAGCCCTCATATGAACCTCCTTACAATGCTATCCAAAATTACCATTTATGCCACATCGCAAATGTAGTAGAACAATTAGTCATGTTCGTACGCAGAAATTAATTGAGAGTGAGAAGCAGGAGATTGGATGCCAGAACAAAAGACAGCTTTTTGTGGGTTCTTTGGTCTGACAGAGATAATTAGATATATGAAATTGAAATTTCTCTGTAGGGGGTCCTGTTGACAAGGCTGTTGTTTTGTTGAAGCGCTCGGACACGGCCTGATCCTTTTGTGTGCGTGTTTACGCTTTTGCAGTTCCTACACCCCTTTCAGAAAGCTAAAAGCACAGACACACACATACACTCTCTCACAGCCACTTTGCTACCAATGTCTACCAAAAAGCAGCATTGCACAACTTCGTTATTTTTTTTTTTTCAATTTCAGCTTGTTTCCTGGACTTTACATTTATTAGCAATTTTAGTTAAAAAACAAAAATAAAATATATAATTATATATATGCGCTATATTTTGATTTGTGTAGTTACAGCTTATAGTACTTACTTATGAAGGAGGTGTTAAACCTATTTTTCAATTAACTACATAAGAATCTTGTATTTATAATACAAGATCATATATTGTTAAACATTTTGTAAAATAACTTTGTTTCTTAGGTTGTATCATCTCTGAGATTGTATCATTTGAGCAGATACATAACACTTTTTCTGGAGAATTTGTTTACCCCACAGAGGATAAGTTCCCTTTCAGGAACTCAAGCTGTGTCAAAAAGCTATAGGAACACCACCAGTATTTATAGGCTCTGAATCAAGTCATCCAACTGGGGGGCAATACATCACAGTCTGGGTGACGTCACGACCAGGCAGCAATAAAAGCATGTGCATTTGCGTACACCGGTGTGCATTGTATGTTAATTGTCTTCTTATCTGTTTCTTTAGTGTCAGGTAAGCATTTACATACCAAAGGGTAAAGGAAAGACTGGAGGGAAAGACACTTGGGGCTGCTAGGTGGAAACAGCCCCAGCCATGTACTAGCTCCTAATACAAGAAGTTTCTGGTCTTCTGTTCTCCCCTCTTAAGGGTGCAGGTAACATGGGGCTCATCAAGACAGGATCTGAGGGCCGTCTTGATCTCCAAGAAGGCTTTGAAAAAGCGGTTCTAACTATCTTTGATCAGGACCCCAGGGGCAGCCCTATCCGGGCAGCAGCAGGTCTGCACAGCACCCATTAATCCTTAGGGCTCACTGGAGGCCAAACTGTTAACCCTGCCACCTCTGTTTCTTCAGGGTGCAGCAGCCTCAGCAATGGCTCCCTCCAGTGTTTGCCAGTCTCAGCAGGCATGGTGTGGATGTCACCTTTACAAAAGTTAATAGACAAATTAGATCAGAACTTCCCTGCCTCCTTTACAGGGCATCGATCAATGCACTAAAAATTCACTAGAGGCCAGTCTGAAGAGGCTGCTACCCTTAAAAGACTATCTGGCAGTCTGGAAAGAACTGTCACGTGTCCCAATTAATCCTAAACACAATAGAACTAGGCTACAAAATCCAGTTTAATCACAGACCACCTGTTTTTGGTGAGATTCTCCCCACATTGGTGGGTTCCATTCAGGCTCTTCTTCTTGGTCTTCATCTTGGAACAAGATGAAATGTAGGAGTGCCATAGTTTAGTTACTACTTCATAGTTCCCAAGAAAAATGGGGGAATGTGTCCCATTCTAGTGCTGCATCTTTGCACCACTCAGTCATGAAACTGAAGTTCAAGATGCTTACTGTGAATCAGGTCATGAATAAAATCAGGTCTGAGAACTTGTTTGTCATGATAGATCTGAAAAATTTCCACATCCCCATCTTTCTCCCACACAGGAAGTTCCTGAGGTTTGCTTTCAGGGGCAAAGCTTACCAATATCAGATATCACCAATATCACTCTCACCCCGCACTTTAACAAAGTTTGTGGATGCAGCTCTGGCCACTTCCAATGCCATTCCATTCAGTCTGCTGCACATGAGACACCACACCGACGGCACTGCGGTGGTCGCCTACATCAACAACCAAGAAGGTATGTGACTGGCCTTTTTACAAATTAGCACACCAGATCCTTGTGTGGTCACAGGGAAAACTCCTCTCTTTGAGAACAGTTTATATTGTTTGTCTTAATGTGGGGGCAGACATCCTGTCGAGGCAGAGGCTGAGGCCCAGGGAATGGGTGCTTCATCGCAAGGTGGTGTGAAGCATCCAATCCCTGAGGAGAAGCTTAATCATGTGTGTCCAGTGTGAACAGACATAGACAGTCCTCTAGTTTCCCCCACTTAGGGGGACCAAGGCTCATTCTAGCCAGGGTATGGCGGCCTCTAAGGCCTTTTATGCAGGTGTCCCAATTCAGGACATCTCCTTTAACCTTTGTGAGAACCTTTGTGTGGCCAAGACACTGCTGGATGCCCTAAACTGTGCAAATTTACACAGGGGGCAGGTTAAACCATCAGTATGGAATAGTGGGCATCTCCTGTCCATAGCATTTCAACACAGCTCAAGTTTCTGAAAGGGAACATCGCAGGTTACCCTGGTTCCCTGAAAAGAAAGAGACATTGCGTCTCTAGCAATACTTCCGGTATCTCTGTAAGCGCTCACTTCATTCATTTGAAGCTACCAGCATGCACAGTTTCACATACTTTAGCTTCACCTGAACGGTGAATCACCACCACTCTGAAAGTCTTATTAGGTGGCATAGAGCGATTTCAACATTCCTGTATCCTGTTCTCCAGCCTGTGGGTTATTTCTGCTGTGCAGGTAGTGAATTACACTACCAGAAAAATAGAAAAGGTTTTTCTTTTCTCCCAAAGTTTCTGAAGATTTTTTTATACAATAGTTGCTTTTGGCCTGTTCAATGGGTTAATTAAACCATGTTATGAAAAATGCATTGTGCAACAAACTATATAAATAATGCTACATTTAACAAAGGCAAGTGCTATGACTTAACACATTTTGTGCTGTATAAGTATTATATAACTAAACAAATAAATACTGTAAATAGAAAATACCACAATAATCATGGACAGATGTAATTCTTATTGAATAAAGATTGAATAGATTGAATAAAAAGATTGGAACTAAAAGTGGGCCTTCAGTGAGGATTTGAACACAGTGGTTGAAATCTAATATGAAAAGAGACTCCTTAAGTGGCTGGGAGCACTTTCTGAGAAAGCTCAGTCAGTTCTGTCTTGTTACTTCCTCACTTTGTTATATCCTGAATGGTCTGTTTATGTACCGTTTTGTTCTTTGTCTGGTCTTGTTTGTGTAATGGTTTTGCTGTGATCTGTCTCAGGAGGTGGGGCTCTGTGGTTCTTCATTTCTTGTGTTGTAGTAATAAACTTCCACTGCAATTAGATTATTTTTGTTGACTCCTTCAATCAGTATATATATATATATATTAATAAATGTTTTTATTTATAATATTATGTTTAATTATGTTTTTGTTATATTCTAAACATTTTCAGATAAATAAATTGTTCATTCAAATTTAATTATGGGCAAGAACCAATGATTGCATTGTGACATTTTAGATTACAACAGTGTATAATAATGTGTGTTTTGTTTTTGGTTAATAATATAAACTTAATAATAACAACATGATGACACTTATTTTGGATTTTTTTTTATTGAAAGCTGTATGCATTTCTGGTTTTACTATAGGCATACAGAGCATGACATATTTTTTTCTAAACTTTATGTGGCTGTCATAAACATGGCATGAGGGTTACTAAATAATTCAAATGACAATGTTTGCCACACTACTCCACACTACTATTGTTATTGTTTATGGGATGTACTAGAATAGGTTTTCTTTCTAATGAAAAATCTCACTTAGTCCCCTAGAGAATATTATGGGGAATGCCTTTGGCATGACCAGTGTCTAAAGCACAAGTCAAAAAGAACTTGACATTGCCAAGCCACAGCCTATGACATCACAGGTGCAATCAGGGGTATAAAAGGGCACCTGCTGAATAAGTCATCCACCTTTCAAGTCTTTAGAAGACCGTTTGTAAGTAATTGTTTAAAAGCAAATTGTTTGTTGGTCCCTTTCTCGAGGAAAGGGACAATCCTTTGTGCCTTGAACCTGCTGCAGCTAGGGTGTGTACGAAACTGACATTGTAGACAACAGGTTGTTGTTGGTTATGTCATGCAGCAGGTAGATTTGATTAGAAAGAATTGCAATCATCTTTAGCTATTGTCGTTATATGAAGCCTTTTAGGCATCCTTTCATAGGAGAGTTCTGTTGGTGAGTCCTTAGCTCCTCATAGTGCTGCTTGGCCAACATAACCCAGTAGTTAAGCTCTCCTTGGTGTGCTGTTATTTTAGACTTACTTAGCAATGTGCTGAGTTGTTAAGCATTGTCTTTCCTTCCAATTTTTGAGAGTTATACTTTGAGACCTTCACTTCCTAGAGCTCATTTGGGATAGCAATTCCTTTGGAAGCAGTCCTCTGGAGATGTCCTGATTGCCTCCGTAAAAGCTAGAGTCTTAGGCTTTCTGTGAGCCTTTCTGACTACTACTTTTACATCAAATTGCCTCCTTGATGGCTATTTGCATTTAGGAGACACTTTTATCCAAAGTTGTTGGATAAAAGGTATACTTATTTATGCTGTAGTTAGGCTTTCTCTTTTTGGAGAGTTATTAATTTAAGGCCTCTGTCCCCAGTTGGCAGCAGGAGGTCTGTTACTTACAACACTAAAAGTGTTGATGAGGCTGTAATGCTTGGGTTCACCATCCCTGCTTGCAACTATATTTATGTTTTGCAAGTTATGTCCTAAATATATTTTTACTTGCACAAAAACTCTGGACCACAACTGGATTTTTTTTGTTTAAAAAATCTTAGTATTTTATGTAAAGCTCCTATGAAGCAATGTAACAATGTAAAAAGTAATATATAAATAAAACTAAATTGAATTAAAGCAGTTCACATAAAATTGACCACTGAAATACTTAATCTATCAATGCTGCAGTCAATTTGATGTGTTGTGATTGATTAAGTATTTAAGCAATCCATATTCTACATAAGGAAATTGCCTAGGTACACTTATATCTGCTCATGAGAATGAAAAAACATTCCAAACTTTCCAAAAGTTAGAATGGAATCTATGCTCCTGGTTTTCGTCTAGCCCACAAAATTTGCCAGTCTCAGTCCCTCTGTAAAACTGCACTTAATTGTGAAAACACATTAAGATGTTGTTTCATATATTAGCATTTCTCTTGCCTTAATGTCATCCAAAGAACTTTTCCAAAATTATAAAGTATATAGAGATAAAAAAAAATATTTTTAAAACTATTAATAATTCTAATTACTACTCATTAATTAATTAATACTACTATTAATAATTGCAATACTTTTTCCAGTGATGTATGTGTTGTTAGAGGACATAACTGACAGCTGAATGAGCAATTATGCCTTCATGACATGAGAATTTGTGTTGATAATCTGTCACACTTGTTTTTAATGGTATCATTGATTATTAGTGCTGTCTTTAATGGGCATGGGTCAAGGCTCTCTGCCGATTGGTTCACAAAGAGGTCATTGAAGGTCAAGCCAGGGTTATGAATTTGTATAAACAGTCATCTAAAAACCAAAACCAATCAATCCTTTTCATCACCCCTCCCCTGTTCCTCACACAGGTTAGATGTCAGTTGTCAAACAGCACAACATACTGGAAATTTTGACATGCATTCTGTTATGCTTTGTTTGGTGCTGGGCAGATTTTACATACCTCCACACAAGGCACTTTTGGTCATATGTACAAAGTGAAATATGTAAATTCCATTTATATTATTATATAAGTGTAAAAGCAAGTAAATATTTTAAAAATGTGTTTGTTTGCTTGTTTCTTTGTCTGACTAATTGAATACTTTAAACAGAGTGTAAATGTGTACAAAAATAGATAGAAAAGGGAAGTGCAATTGAACGATTGATGCTTCAGGAAGTGTATTCTGGCTCCTCATAATCATTGGCACCTTTTTATAAGACACCAGCGAGAGATGTTGACCCACCTCAATATGCACACATAGTGTTTTATCCCAGCTGTATGGAATTTCTGCAAATAGAAGCTTGTATCCCACAACAGCTAATTATTGCACAGATTGGATCCCTGTGGCTTTAGGTTAGAATGACTTGTCCTTCTTCCCTCTGCTCCCATAGAAGAAAAACAACATATTGGACTGATTACTTGGCAGAAATTGTATAACTATCCAACTGCACACAAGAAGAGCTGGACTTCTGTGTGTCAATAACAACACATATTTAGGAAATCAAATAAAGGGTTTTTAAGCAGAAATATGTAATCCACATATTAAAAGTAAAAAAGAGAGAGAGAGAGCAACAAAACCTATTAAGATATTTTACATTTTTAATTTCTACATTTTTTTGCACGTATTTGCTTTTACTTTGTTTAAATGATCTAATTTTCTAAATTAATAATTTTCTGTAACAAAAATGTGACTACATGACATGATGATTAATAACACCAATATTTAAAAAAGTCTCTAAATAAAGACATTATGGTAGCAAACAAACACTGCATTGCTTACGTTTGCATTTTAATAAGCATTCAGTCTTTAATAAGCAAGTTTCAGTCTTTATTACTGCAAATTACTACAAACTAATACCTGTTAGAGTACAGTAAAGCTGCAAAACAAAACTTGTCCTTGATTATGACTCCATGTAAAACATGGCTTCCTCTTTATTGGGACATGATACAGAAGTTCATAGTCAGTGATGCAGTAAGTCACATGTTCCAGCTATCCAGCTAAAAGAAAATATACTTCTCCACACTCAAACACAGAAGATCCATTATTAAAAAAGGAGCTGTCACTCAGCTTCTGAGGACCCCTGAGGACTGCCCTCACTTTTGATCAAGTCTCAAGTCCAACTAGACACTTAGAGAGGTGCTTGTAGGTGGAGCTTGTCATTGGTTTTCATCGTACATTGCCACAGAAGCATCTAGGAGTCTGCTCAGCACCTACCTTAAAAATGTCTTTACAAAGAGAGGCAGCGGCTAAAACCTATAGGTACCTCCATGACAGCAATTGCATCATTGACCAACACTCTGGTGCTGAAGTGTGCCTGGGCAAACCTTTGAGATAAGGGAATGAAGATGGAAAAAAGAAGGCAAAGAAGATATTTCCATTCTCACCATCTTCACAGATGTTCACAGGACAAAATAGCTCTTTTCTTACTCCCTGATGTCAGCCAGGCTCACAGATGTTCCTCTGTAGCCACTATCTCTGCCATAGAATAACCTATGGCTGGGGCCATCTGTTTAGTGCACAGAGAGCAGGGTGTGTGGTGAACCACAGCTTGACCACCATGTCAGGGAAAAGCCCCTCCCCCATCTGAATCCTTTAGCAGATCAGCCTGATGTGCTTGCAACAATGCCATGGTATGCAAAGCAGCAACAATGTGACCCATCGCATATGCCCTGTCATTAAAATGAGACATATCCCAAAGAGTCTTAGATGGCAGAGTCAGAAGCATTTAAAGACAATGCATTGCCTATGGAGAGATAGTAAGACAAATTTGCCCACTTTACTTCTAGGCATAAACCTATCTATCCACCAAAAGCTTTATAGAATTTGTTAAATAATGTATTTGTGTGTGATGTATAGATGAGGGTCCCCCTCCTAATGACACATGCTTATGGGTTGTAAACAGAGATTGTGTGTGTCTGTGCTCATTAGTGGTTGGGAGGAGACAAAGATGAATCTAAAATATGTCATCGCTCATATGTAGGGCCACAGCATTTTGTATGCTCAATTAAACACTGACAGCATCATTTCTCTCACACACTCTTTTGCTCTCTCTCTCTCTCTTAGGTTCTCCAAGTGACCTTAGTACACATGAATACAATCGGCCCCTGAAATACAGCAATATGTTCAGATTGTAGTGCAGATAGCAGTAAAGTAATTTATAGATCACGAGTTCCCACAATCCTGAGATTTAAATATTTAATTAAACTGGGTTGCATTGACTGTCCATAATGGTGAACCCAAAGAACTGTCACTTTTGACCTTCGACACACAAGTTTAATTTTTGTATGCATTACTATAAGTTAGTAAAAACAGTATAGGTTTTATAATCATATATAAAATGGATACCATGTGAATTTCCATGAAGGCATTTTGTTAAACGTATATTATATACTAGTAAATTACTGGTAAATAGATTGTGTGAACTTCACTTTTTTAAAAATACTGTTGTTAATGTGTCCCGGAAAATTTCTGTTATGAGAAGTTGTAATGTTTTCAAACACAACACCTTTTAAGACTTTCCTGCTTAATCACAGTTTTTAAACTGATGTATAAAAGGTATTTTTTTTATATCTAATCACCGTTCTGTATCCCAAACCATCATCATCAACAATCAGCACTACATAAACTATTCTGTGAATAATGTCTAATAAGATATATTGCTTCATATAAATATTACAATATACACGATAATAGAAATAAGACCAAGAATAATATCAGTGTAGAATAGCAATAATTTTACCTTAAGCTTTACCATCATAGGTAAGCATGTCAAGCGAGAACTAGAAGACCAGGTGTTATGAACAAATAAAAGAAACTAATTTACCAATGTGTATTCATTTCAGTAAAATAAAAAGCATTATATGGAAAACAAATATTGTTTATTGTTAGTTTTTGTTATGCTCCCATAAATTCCTTATAACTTATAGCATTAAATTCCTTATAACATTAAATTCTTTATAACTTCCTTATATCATTATAGTATAAACAATAGAAGTCTATTTGTCTTGATTTAGCTAGATTAACCAGCATGTGCCTCTGTAGATGTTACCATCCCAACAAAAGCTTTTTCACTCTTTTTAAAACGTAGTGATTACCCCTGACCCCCCTCCACCCCACCCACTCAACACTCTGAGATTACCCTGCTGTGTGTCACACACACATGCACACACACCTCACCAAAAGCAGTGTTTCTACCTGAACTCTTAAAGCTATCAAGCCAACACGTCAACACACATCATGTCTGAGTGTAAAGCCATTTGCTTAGACATGTTGAGTTTTTATAGTCAAAGTTTAAAGTTGTGAAAGAGAAACATTGAGAAAGACAAACATAAAGATTGCAAACAAGAGACAGATGATGAGTGGGGGCTGAGATGGACTTCTTGTGCTGCTAATTACTGCCTTTATTAGGATGCGGGTGCATTGATGAGCGCTGTGTTCATTTGTGTTGGAGTATGCTGTTTGTGTGTGTGTGTTTGGGGGTGATTAAGAGCAGGATTTGTCGGCTGTCCCAAAGTGGGGGGCAGTGCATCCAGAGACCAGCCTGACCTTCTCATTTCATCCTCATTAGTATCACATGTCAACACAACAGCGGCTCCTTAATCATCTGCTATCATCATTGGCCCCAGTTCAAACATGCACACACACAAACACTGCTCCTTAAAATCCGTAATACAAATATAAACACACAAGCTACAAACATAACCTGCTTCTCCAAGAGCAAAAAAATTGTTTTGTACACAGAATGCACATGCAATAATATACACTGAATATTATTAACACACATCCAAGGTCCTTCTCCTTTAAAGACGTGTTATTATTGATGCAGAGTATTCCACTGGTAAACAGTGAGACCATGGCTCGTCTGTCTGTGTCAAAGTGTGTGCCACAATGGTCCCATGCAGACCACAGCAAATGAGCCCTATTCATTTCCTCCCGTCGACATATGGTGGCCTATTGTTTGTCCTGCACCACAGAGGCAAAAGTGATGCAATTTGTTGGCTTGTCATGTCATCTCACGAACCCTGCTCTATTGAGACTTTGGCACCAACAGGCCAACTCAAAGAGTGCAACAGATTAATTAATTTCAAAGAAGCTTAAGGCTTCTGAAATATGTACATAGAATAATTTACCCTATTGCACACAAAAGATACGTGTGTTTTAGTTTATGATAGAAACAAAGTTATGAGCCATCCTATTCACAGACAACTACTTCATGATATGAATGAGAGAAGTCACACCAAGAGTATAGCTGTGGAGTTATATCTGAAATTCACAGTTTTATTGTTGTTTGTCCTTTTTGTGTCGATAACAACACTAGGGATTTGTTCTTGGAAGTGAAAAGCCTCTGATCTTAAAATTAGTGAATGGAATTTTGCATCACAGTCTCCCGACCCAGATGTCTGAGTATATAAGAGGCTTATGTGTAACACCTGCAGATGTCTGTGGCACCGACCTCTTCTATAAGTAATCTTCTTTGTACCTATTTCTGATATATGGTGCATTCAGCAGTGGTTTGCCTTGTCCCATCATCTACTAAATTTCTCTTGGGTTCCTCGTGCGGAGCTAAAAAAACATTTTTTCCTTCTCTGCTTTCACAGTAGTATGGCATATTTTTGAAGATGGCCCTGTAAAGATCCCTGTGGTACTTTCATCACTCCCTCAGGCAGTCATGATTGGTGCTTTGAATGTTTTGGGCTTGAGCACACTCAGGTGCCTTTTGTGGATGGATCATGTTTTCATTCTAAGAACATGACCATGAAAACATTGTGATCGTGGATCACCGGGTACACTGGGAGATAATGTTCTGGGACCTCCCAGCCCCCAACATTCTTATTTCAACTGGTTGACTTTTCAAGTGCATCGACCAGTCAGCCCCAATCAAGTGAGATTGTTGTCTCATTCAGGGAGGATGATTTGATGTCGGTCAAGGTATGAGAGAGCATGCTGCTCCTGATGCACTTCCAGAGTGTAACTTAGAAAGAGGAGGACACCAAACTTGATAAAATCAAATTGGGTTGGAGTAGTAGTCCTTTGATGTTTCACCCTTATTTTCTGAAGTGCATGATGAGCCTGTGATCTTTGTGGGCTAAAATGTGATCGCAGTGCACCTGTGCCCACAGAATGCTGGCATCTGGAGGAATCAACTGAGACTTCCTTCCCTTTCCTATCAGTTTTCCTTGTCCCTGGTGGTGGCCAGTACAAGGTTTTTCTCTTCCCTGTTGCCCTGTGCTTTTTTTTTTACCAAGGTTACAAAGGCAGCCTATGCCCCTCTGTGGAAGCAGGGTGTTTGAATCCTGATCTTAACAACTGGCTTATACTAGCTCAATTGGTGTGTAAGCACAGAGTTCTAGTGCTATGCACCTACTCTGGCTGAGACTTCATTTTGGGAAAAGGATTCAATTGGGAAAAGGGCAAGCTCCCCAAGGGTACGGTGCCTTGCTCAAGGGTCTCACCTCAGTCATGGTATTGAGGGTGGAAGGTGGAACGCTGGTCATTCATTCCCCTCCTACAATCCCTGCCGGACCCAAGATTCAAATCCATGACCTTTGGGTTACAATTCGGACTCTCTGACAATGAGGCCACGACTGCCCCAAAATCAAGGGAGAGCGTGAGTGCAGTCCCCCACTACCATCAATTATGTAATCGAGAATCCCACATTTGGGGAATTCACAGGGGTCAGCACAACCAAAGTGCAATGGCCAAGCCTCGCCCTGGGTGAACCACTTTCTTGATCATGGTGTGCCTGGGGCATGTGTAATAAACGTACTGTTTGTGCTCTTGGCTGTGAATGACAGCTTGGTTATTTTAGTGGCCCCATTTTGAAGCAACTACACCTGGTTCTCATAGCTGATGCTTTAGACAGTAGCTTACCCCTTTTACATTCATATAAACATGGAGTTTCTCACTCAGGGGCAAAGCATACTCCAGCATTCAAGAGCAGGTCTCTGGACTCTGGACCATATCAGGAGGACCAACAGAAGTGACAGATTAGTATTGTGCTGTCTTTCCTCCAGGAAAGCCTGAAGAGACGCCTGTCTTTCTCCAGTCATAAGGTCTTTGTGGTGGCTCATCTTGACACCATAGGTCCACGAACTGATAATCAGATTCCTTAGAGGTGCCAGGAGGCTAAATCTCTCTAGGCCATGCCTCATTCCCTTTGGTGATCTGTTTTAGACTTCTTCCTTGTGGTTTTGAGACAGCTTTGACTGTCAGAACACTACAAAGAGTGTTGCATCCTTCTGGGCTTTGGCAAGAAGTGCCTCATTAACAGACATATGTAGAGCTGTGGGTTGGGCTACAACCAACACCTTTGCAAGGTTTTACCTTTGCGTGGACCCGGTAGTGACCCATGTACTCCAAGGTAATAAAAAGCAACCAGATGCTTTCCGTTTACAATAGTTGCCAAAACTATAAAAACATTCTTATTATTGATAGTGAAAATAACCAAGATACAATAATATTTAGATACTGTTCAATACACAAAGTGTTTGGAAAGCAGAAGTGAGTATGTTAGTATTTGTCTGTTCTTTATTTACCTCAGCAAGGAATCCTCTTACTGTCTGAGCCCATTAAACAGGAAGCAATTTCCCTAAATGCAGAACTTTTACAAAGTCTGAAACAAAGCAACAGACAAAGAATATGTGAGCATGTCTAGACTGAAAGAGGAAGTCTGATCAGAGTGATGTCTGCTCATCACTTATGGCTGACATCTGTCATATATTCATAACGAAAGGTCAGAATTGTACAGCGTCCCTGCTGAAGTCATCTGAAATCATCTGTGCTAAAAAAAAAACATCTTAGACCAGACTGAAATTCAGTTCGATATTTGCTGCATTAAGCAATCTATTGAGAAATGTAACAAGCTAAGTTACCAATTACCCTACAGAAGTACAGCTAAGTTAAGATTAAGTTAAAAACTATTGTTTAAAGCAGTTAGTTACACTACTTGGTGGCAAAGAGTAACTTGTGTAGCACTTTCTGTGTGTAGCGCTTTCTGTGTATATGTCATGAGGACAAGAAAGTGAAAGTGTAAGCACAGTGTCAAAAAGAAACGGATCTGTTAGTTTTGGTAAGACTTAACGGCATGACCTGTTAATCAAAATTGTAGAGGTCTTGATGGTTGTTTACCTTCTCGGTGGGTATTAAGGGGCTCCAAATTTATGAATATTGTAGGCCTCTCCAGCAACTGGAAACCTAATAACATTAGTGGTATTAAGTACCCACTGTAGTTCTCAAAGAACCACACACTAGCAAAAGACACAGAGAGACGATAAAATGAAAAAAGCGATAAAAGATAAAATGCAAACTTGACTTACTGGGGACTCCTTGACCTACTCATCCATTTCCTTACATCCTGTGGACATGGAGTACAAGAGGCCTTCTGTTCATACAGAACTCTCAAATACCAGTGAACATTTGAAAATCATCCACTAAGTCCATCATGGTCACTTTAATCTGGAAACCCAACACCAGGCAAAATGTGCAGGTTTATGTGAGTTTTGAATCAGCAATCAGAATAACCAATTCCAGAATAACCAATCGAAAGCCCAGGAAAATTGGCATTTGCACAGTAAAGACTCAATGTTAAATCTGACAGAACACAACAAACAGAGAGAATAAATAGAGAAAGTGAAGAAACAAGAAACAGCTGGTGCTGATTATTAGAAATGAGTGGTCATAATGATCTATTTGCACCTGACAGAAAAATCTACCAATGCAGTCAGCACATTGCACCTGCAAAACAAAAAAACATGCATGTTCCCAGAAGACAAAACAAAGAGGAAAAGCGAGAAACCCAAGGTCATCAGTGAAGAGTCCTGTCAATATAACCATATAATAAATAAAAACTATATAATAAAAAGATATTTCAAAATTCTTTCCATCTTCTTAAAGTCAAGGTTGTTTGGTAAATTTATTGTTTGTAGCATCTTCTAAAGCATCTTCAGATGGTTCTTACAAAAAACTTTTTTTGCTTATTTTGTTCATTGTTTATGAGCGTCTTTATAGCATGTATTTTTGTAAACTTGTGTATTTTGTATATTATGTATATGCAATGTATTTATGCTGTTTTTATAATGTTTATATCTGTATTGTTAACCTGCACATTTATATTTTATATATATTTCTGTTTTGTGGTAGACTGCAATTGTGCACCCCATATCGAAGTTTTTTACTCGTTTGATCAAAAAAGTGATTTGATTTTGATCTATCCTTTGGCCACTTTCTTATGTCTAGCCCTATCACTGCTGGTCTTCCCATGTCAATCTTAGTGTAACAGATGAGGTCAAAGGTGTTCAGACCCTTTCCTTAGACTTTGTATCCCTGACCTCCAGAGACATTGACATGCAATGGCTCCTTCAAAGCATGAAATAACAGTCTCATCATTCAAACACTGTTAATTTTTCAAAGTTTACAGACATGCAGATACCAATATAAACATCTACATTAAATACTGGTATACAATTAATACATGGGCCAGACCACAAACTGGACAGATTGGTTCACCAAAAAGTGATAATATAATTAATTACTCATGTTTATATTGTTTATATTTTCCAAATGACTAAACATATATAGCTCAGATAAACAATCTTGAAGCTGTTATAAAAGGCTGTTTTAAAAGAGTCAAACGATTTCATTGTGTCAAACTCAGAGACTGCTTGAAAATAATTTTTTTTGTTGTTGTATGTATTATGTTATTAATGCTTAATTCAGCTATCAAGATGATTAAATGTAACTTTGTATTACCTATTGGTGCTTTATTGAATAATGCTGCTTCAATTGTGTTACAATAAACCTCTAGTCCCTTACTGCTTTAATAAGAACAACACAGATTTACATGAAACAGCTTTTTGACAAATGTGCTGCTTTAGCACCCTGTTACGTTGGAGATGACATTAAACTGTGAGAAAATGTCTTATTATAAGCCATACAGTCAAACAATAAGGATGAGTATATCTAAGACATGAAGAGGAAATGTCAGGCATTTCATCAGGAAGTGGCTGTAAATTGTGGTTATAGGGAGGATAACACACTTCTGTGTTATCTAAAGGTTTCTTTGTTCAGTGGTTGCTAGCGTCTGTGCTTAGTCTAATGAGGTGTACAGAAGATGAAGGCATCTGTGTGTGTGAGTTGGCATGGTCACTTAGCCTCTGCTCAAGGCATGCAACACACATGAGCTGTCGGTACCCAACCCAGCACACAGGGAAAGAAAATATCACACAGGTGATGGGACAATAAACAAATTTTCTGTTCTCATGTGTGCTGTTAAATGGGTTAAAAAGATCATGTCGAGAGTGTGTAATGAATGAAAACACTACAGATTTTGTATAGAGCTTACAGTGCAGTTGAAATATTGGTATCACACAGATTTTGTTTTTGGAGTATTGTATGTATTTGGAGCATCACATATTTAATTTCTCTGGCTCAGATTCCCTGGAGTCATTTTAGTTTTATTTGAGTGTGTTCTGAAAATAATATTACTCTATTAATGATTTTTAAAAAAAAGTATATTAGGGGGTCAGTAATCAAAAACAAGTTACAAGTTAACTGTAATTAACGGAATGTGATATCTTTTTATTGTGTGCAGTATATGAGGTTTTATTTACAGACATTTACTGGACAAGATGTGACACGTGTTCCACTACTGAAATAAGCAATGGGGACTATATATATAGGGCCATATTTTATTATCTGGTTTGTAATTTGGTCTTGTAATTGTAATTTATTCACACTCATTGATTGTATCAAAGCATTAAACTGTGTTAATAGGAAAAAAAAGATTTAATTTTTAATTTTATTTGTTTGTATTTTACCTTAATATTATACTGTCTATTTACTTTTTATATTTTTGTCAGTGTAAAACACTGACTTAAATACATGTATACATGACCATTATGTGTTGAGATTGGTTGGTACAAGTGTACTGATTAAATAAAGAAAAGTGTATGATATGTAAAATATGATCATAACTCTAATATTCTAAAACACAGGCATAATTAACCCATGCATGCAGAGAAAAAGACAGAGCCACACAGACACAAAAGACACACAGACCGACAAACGGCAGGCTCAGAGCTCAGGAATGTGCGACTGGCATTTTTGCTCTGTGCCAAGAGCATGTCAGCCAAGAGTGCCACCCGAGTGTTACTCGACTACATCCTCCCCAAGCTTTCGAGGATGCTGCGGCAGATTGCAGACTCAATTATTCCCCTGTCAGGTGATTATCTAGGGATCTTAATGTAATCTTCTGTTCACACGTAGCACATTTCAATTACGCCCGCCACCACCAAACAAGCTGCATATTCAAATGGCCAGTCACCTTATTGCTGCCGAACAATGTCAACTGTAAAAGAACGCCAGCTGAAGGCAATTACACATGTGTTCAGAGCCAATTATGATCACTCTCATGGCGGCATTTATGCCACGAGCATGGGAGTGTTCAGGAAAAATTAAATTTAATGACAATATGCTTGCTGTACAACTCCCCATACCCCCCTTAACCACCTCCTCCCCTCTGCTGTTGTCTGCTCGTCCACGCTGAGCACCATTAAACCTGATAGGAGTCCATTATCAGCCCGGCAAAGGATTCTGCTGGGCCTGTGGAGAGTCAAATCTCCCTGCACTTTTACAAATGCTGCCAACAGAGGTGTTGCTGCATTGCAGTGGCACCTGGAGCACCAAATGGTCAGAGCGTCTGTGATTTACTCAGCTCAGGTAAAAAAGGCTCAGAAATACATTTAAGCATATAATAAGCTGGCTTATATGTATTTTTTGATGAATAAAAATATATATTTTTTATGAGCTATTTTGTCTTAAACGTTGCTGGAAATCATAATCTAAAATTCCTTGTATTAAACTACTATATTGGTTAAACATCTGTATTTTGTAAAACGGGCTGCTTTTGGTTTTGATCTTTATTATGTTCATTGTTACATATAGCTATTTTGCTAAGGATGCCTTTAAAACAGCTAATTAAGATGAGCAGAACCAATATTGCATATGATACCTATAGATTGATATTTTTGATCTTTTTTTCTTCTCACTGGTATTTGCATATTACAATACAATAAAATGATTAATAATTAAGGTTAGCTAACCATTTGAAATATATGTGTTGTGTATTTTTGTTACTCATACGAAGTTAGAATACAGTTCCAGATACCCTTTAGGGTATCTTCATTACTAGAAGAAACAAAAACATTTATGTAATAAATGGGATGTTTTACAGCATGTACTATAACACTGGCCTATGATTGTATCATTTCAGACCTGAGTATATAAGTGGTGTTAAGTAGAAGCACAGCAAGAGGTGGAGATTTTGCCTGAAGCAGGAGTTTTAAAAGCCAGTGTCTGTGTTTTTCACTCACCCAAAGAACCCAATAAAAACTATGCAAACTAAATGATTAGTTTTTGTGTGAAACAAAGTAATCTGTGTCAATAAATATTTTTCAAATACATTATTTATTTATTTAATTATATATTTTTGTTTATAGACCTGCTTTAAAGGGTCACACTATATTTTCTATAATAATCTGTAGGATTGTTTGCAGAAAAAAGGTGAACGTCATAAAATGTACTCTAAAACACCTGTATACCTTATATTTTTTAGACCTTTGTATATTTTTAGACCTCTGTGCTCACCGGACAGTGAAGCTTTAAGCAAGGATAATAATTGTAAGAGTTTATTACACTCAAGAGTTTACTTGATTTTATTATGCGTTATGTTGTAATGTTTTGTTATAGTTCAAAACAATACAGTAACATGTTTATCACAAAGTGAGCTTTGTTAAATGGCCGAGGATAAACTACAGCAAATGTAATGCAGTACTGAGCATGATGTATGTAGGGGCACTGGAGCTCACTGAGCTGGTAAGGTGTGCTGTGATGTATTGTAAGGTATTGTCTGTCAAATGGGCCGGTCAGCCATATTACAACCCAAACATTGAGAGATGAGAGATGAATGTCTTGTAAACAGGTGACAAGCATCCCGGATGACAATTCCTAATTCATCATTGTGCTGTCAGAGCTGTTGGCTGGGATGATCGACAGGGCCAGAAAGGCACTGGGGGACATCTGGTGCATGTCAATTCACATCATAATGTGAGCAGCTACAAGAGGATGCCTTACCAACAAACAAAAAAAAAACATATGAATGGATTTTAACAGGTTTTGCCTCAGGACTCAAATTTGATGTTAGACCTTGTAGTTTTGACTTGGGCAAAAACAGAGTCTTTGGTTTAATTTCTAGAAAATGCATTTTCTACAAGTTGCAAATGTATTGTTAACGAAAATCCTGTTTATCCTTCTTGCAAGTGAACCTTTAGTTAATGCCTGTTGTTTACAGAGAAAAAAGTACAACTCGTCAGATCCAACAAACAGTAAGATACTTGCGAATCTCATAATAAAAGTAATGAAAAAGTAAAGCAGGTCATTAAGTCTTTATTCATGTACTGAACCTACATACAGATCAAAATGTTTAGTTTTTTTTCTGATCTAGTAGAAAAAACAACCACTTCTGAAGCAAACACTTTTATACCAACAATGTTTTCAGTAAAGAATGACCATTATTTACTCTGTGTTTAAAAATTGTCTATATGGGGAAAATGTGGCAAAAGGGAAAAATGCGACATTCAGCAGGTAACTACAGTTTTGGTCAGTTTTGATGTTAATAAATGTAAACCAATGAGGCTTCATAACAGTTATTCTGAATCTTTATAGGTCTGATAAAGTATTACGAAAAATGTTACTGACAGTAAACTGAACTGACCCTTTAGGAAAACATCGCAATGAACAGTTCCTCTCTCTTGCTCTCTCTCACTCTCTCTCACTTCTACTCAATGACTGGTCAAACAGACCCATACTTCCTGTTCCTCACACTCTTAAAAACATTTATCACTTTATAAATGTTTATAAATGGGGTGGGGGTGGGGGGGGAGGGGTGGCGGGTTAACACACACAAGGTGCAGTGATGATCCTAAACGTCACACTAAGAAAATAATAGTTAGGGTGAAAAAGGGTAAATCTAGTGTAATCTGCCACCTCCTGGCCAGTAGTGTATGTGTAGTAATGTTTAAG
>JBAJNP010008238.1:0-20691 GCA_036877545.1 Yasuhikotakia modesta | reverse complement strand
ATGATTATTGTAAAAGGCTCAACATTATGTAGTTTCTGTCATTTTAAGAGTGAAGCCCTATTAGATTAATTGTGGTATGTCTATTTTTAATTGCTCTCAGTGAGGGATTAGAGGAAGATTTCCAAGCTGCTCTAATTTTCTGTACAACATCATACAGTCTGGTAAATCTTATTGGCTGTTAAGTTGAATAAAGGAGTACCATAAGATTAATCCATGCAACCATGTGTAATACTGTCTTTTTAAGTTTTATAGTACATAGACTGGGGCTAATTGTCACAAAGACTGCATTTTAAAGGCTATAAATCTAACACACAGATGTGTTCAAAACCCTTTATTTAAGAATTGTTTTCTCCTTAAAATTTCAAAATTACTTCTACAATAGTAAAATAGTATGAATTTCCTGTATGAATTTTCCTATTGAATGTTTCTGGAACTATTCAGAAATATAAATAATAACAGAAATATTCAAAAGCAGCCAAGATTTTGTACCTTTAGCATATGTGACTTTAAAAAACAATGAGAACTATTTACTAGAGTAAAAAGTGTGACAACTAGCCCACGCTCACATTTTTTAACCTTACACAAAAAAATACAATGAGCCGAAGTTGGGAATTACAGTTTATTTCCTTAAATACCACAGTACATCAACACAGTCATTTTCACACACAACAGTAAAGTTTAGGTGAACGTCGATCATTGTTCCCGTTCATGTTTGTTTAGATCCGTGCAGGGGCTCATGGCTGAGTACTGTCAGAAATAAGTACTGAATAAAAACAGACGAGAAGTTCCAAACACACTTTTTGAGCAATCCTTCCTTTAAATACAATACAAACACATTCTGTAAAGCTCTGAAAGTGTAATCATGGTCGTGTTACAAATCGAAGCGCTAGACAGAAAAGTCTAATCCGATTTCGTAAATGTCTTCAAAGTAAGCAGATTAGTACAGAATTTAAGAAAGAGACAGTTTACAGTTTAGTAAAAGTCATTTACAAAGTAAATTCCAAGAATTGCCCACAATAGCATTATGGGAATTGACACATCAGGTCGTGCCTGGCGATGACCCCATCTGTTGTTTTTCTTGGTGACATCAGCAGACCTCTATTCACACTGCCATGTGGATTTTAGAGGGATTGTGGTTCATTACACCAGATCTGGTACAGCAGGAAGTAATAGCATTCCATTTATAGCTACTGAATACCATTACCTGATAATATCACAGACCTCTGACCCCTGGACTAATGGCATCACAAATTATGTTCCGCTACGGACCCTCATTTCACAAAGCACCCACTGTGAGATGGTATTCTGGCATATTTGCAATGGAAATCCTCAACATTCTCAGTCGACATCATTTTATTAGTGCCAGGCCTCTTTATGACATCATAAGCCTTTCTGTGACATCTTCATCTGCTGGTGCTGTTAAAACTGCCCTAACTGCCCCATGCTATCAGTTGCTCTTTTCAGTTTATCATATGCACTACGCAAACGGCTCATGCCATAGAACTGTGGCAATGTTTTTTCCTGTTGCATAACAATGAGACCAGATTGTAAAACAGCTTTTATGCTACATTGCACAAAAACCTTTGCTAGTTAATGCAGAGCAACATCCATCTGAATTCAATAATTATCACTTCAAGAATATAACAGATCGATAATCTTTTCTGATGAAAGTGATAGTTTACCCAAAAATGAAAATGTTGCCATCATTTATTCACCCTCATGTCATTTAAACCTATTTGACTTTTTGACTGTGGAGCACAAAAGAAGATATTTTGTGTCTATACAATGGAAGTCAATGGGTGCCACTGATGTTTAGTTACAAGCATACTTTATCTTCTTTTGTGTTCCTTAGAAGCAAAAAATGAAACAGGATTAGAATGACATAAAGTGAATAAATGATGAAATAATTTTTATTTAAGGGACTGTATGTTAATTAGATAATGTAAAATAATAATAATGAAGATCATGTAATACAAGAATTAGATGAATTTCATGTTCACTCAAAGGCAAGACAGGGTCAGACTATTAAGATGGAGCCCTCATATCCTTTCTTATTAGTAGCCATCTCACGTAGGTATACATATACAGTACGTTCAACACACTTACAAGCACCTGTATGCACACACACACACACACACACGGATGCATGCATAAAATCAGGCACATTAGAATCAACATTTAACAGATTAAAACTGACGCTCAAACCGTTCTTAAACCGTACATAAAGTGCTTAACGTCTAATATAAAACCTCACCTATGCACAGATCACACAAAGGCATTCATATCAGGCTATGAGGAACAAGGCCACAGTCATAACCTTTGTGTACAAACAGTTTCTTCATGACATAAAGAAACATCAAAACCATGAAGGGAATAATTCATTGTTTCTCTTAAAGAAAATAATTCTATTTTCTAATACATTGAAAAATCATAAATTAGCTGAACACACGAGCGAATCTCACAAAGGTTGTTTAGTAATATATATAAATGATGGTAATTTTTAACCCATACTTTTTTACTATTATAAACCTGTGAGATTCACTGAAGTAGTTTTTATACTGACTGTTGTATATCGTGTCAAATTAGTAACACATCTCTGGTTTGCCAGAGTTAGATAAAAGTAGTTCAAGTTCCTTAAATCTGAAGTAAAACATTCTGTAAATCATGTGATGTCATGCAATCCTGTGACATCACATCCTGCCTGCTGTCCTTTCATTAAAAGTCATTCTATAATGTTTTAAGTGCATAACAAACTCACAACACAAGAATCGATTGTAAAATGCAGGAAATGATAACTTGTATGTGGCACTGAATGTGTAGGAATGCTGTAAGACACGTCCCAAGTTATTTTGACACTGATCTGCATTCTGTTGATGCATGAAATAAGTTTGGAACAGAAAATAATCACGTCAGATCTGACAAGCACAGCAGAGAGGGTGTTTGATCTGTTTAAGTACATTTAAAGTCTATCTTTCGATGTGTTGTCCCATGTGCAGGTTACATGAATTCTTTCAGTTGGACATGTGCAATTAACTGACATCCAAATGAGTTCATATGACTCTTTGCATTTTGCAAATGCGGTAGCGCTGGTCTATGCAATGGTCTGATAGCGCTGTGATTAACACGTTTAGAGCTGCACAATGCACCTGTGCATTTATATACCCAGGCATGACTGAATTAGGAGGCATAATGCAAGTATTTACATTCGTCAAACAGATTAGAAACAGATTAGAAGTCTCAACTCTGTTAACCCCTTCATCTATTATTTTAAGAGTTCATAGCTCTGTTTAAAACCTAGTGGGCTGCCTCATAAGTGACTGATTTAGTATGATTTACATACACTACACAGCAGCTGACTTGAATTAAGTTTGATGTACGTTGGTAAGAGAACGACACAATACTATAAGCATAAAATACAGATAAAATACAGAGCATGCAAATATAGGCTAAACATTTCTCTAATCACATTAAACTACTGTTACACACTTTTCAGTGTTTTATAAAAAAATCTGTGTTCTGTATTCAGCTCACCTCATTCATTATTGGATGGATTTTTCCTCACAATGCATTCTGGGATTGTAGTCTCTGCAAATTATACCATGTTATGATGACTTGAATTTGGTCAAAAGAAGTTATCTGACGTTGCCCATCTGTTGGATCGAACTGCGTTGAAATGCTCCCTACGTAGGCAGCTCACTAGGTTTTCAGAGTAATTGTGTATAATGCAGTTTTAATGCAGTTCACCAGTTTGATAAACAGAGAGCAGCAGATTTAAAATACATTAGCAGACCACAGATAAAACTATTAACAACAATTATAAGATACACAAAATAAGAAGCAGGTCCTTTCCATTAGTTTAGTTGGTTCAGCTGCTGTACACCAGTGCAATCTTTCATACATGTGCAAGCAAGGTTATCTCGTCCCAGCCCGGTATCCTGTCAGCCCGTCTATTCCTGCTTTTCCTCCAGATATGCTCTGACACGTTTGCGCACATAGAAGGCAGTGAGAGCACTGCAGCATGCTGTGAAGATAAAGAGAGCCACTGCATCGTGAGCCAAGTCACCATGGAGACGTTCGTAGAGAGTTTTCCTCTCGCTGTAGTCCAGTCGCACCGCTTCAATCTGCACCAGCGTGCAGAGAACCAGGAACACATGGAAGATCTGGTGACCCTGTCCGATAAAGTCGCAGCGTCCCGGGAACCAGCGCTCCGGGTGAGGGTACGAGAAGAAGTATGCGCTGATCAAAAAGAAGAGGATCTGATAGCAGTGGTAGACCACGGCCTGGTCAGTGCAGCCTCGCTCGAAGCTGTAGCATTTATAGATGCGATGCAACACTGGACTGATATCTAAACAGTAGGCCAGGCCGGAGGGAACCACCTGAAATAGCTTATGAGCAAATTTGGGCAAACTGGGGCTGGCGTACTTGCCATAGCAGCAGCCTGTGCAGGAAAGCCAGGCTAGCAACGCTGAAGCTGGCAGGAAAAAGCTTCGCACCAGAGCGTGCCAATCTTCTTCAATGACGTAGTAGAAATGCGCCAGAGCGCTGCCATACTGATACACAGCCACTCCCACATAGTCCAGGAAGTAGAAGGTGTAATGGGAAAGCTCAGACCTGGCTGACAGCAGGTGGGCCAGCGTGCTGCACGCTAGGTAGGTGAAGGCGGCTAGGAGCAAGATGAAGAGCGGCTGGGCGTGGGGGTCTCGCAGGAAGTCAACCGTTTCGGATAGCTCCTGAAACTTCACTAGGATAATGAGGGAGGCCAACAGGTGCGTCCACACGTTTAAGGACTCATTATGCCTCTGGAACAGAGACAGGAAGTAATAGCGCCAGCTCTGGTCCGGCGGCCTGTAGCCTGTAAATATGTGTGACTCACGGAACACCCACGGCACGTCGCTGATCATCACAGTGCAGGGCAGTTTGGGGAAGGCCGACTCCAGGAAACGTGGTATCTGACGAAGTTGCTGTGCATTGATAAACAGCCGCCCAATTTGTTCCATCACAACCGTCGCCATGGTGAAAACTAAGCAAGCAGCGGTCTATTTTGAGATCTGTGTAGAAAGAGGGTTGAGTTTAGGTTTAATGTGAGCATGGTTGTGCATCTGTGACACATTCACAAAAGAAAAACTGGACTGAAAGGGAGGAAACAGAGCTATTTAAATATATGGCCTGTTTACTGTTATGGCAATACAAATGAAGGGCATTTATTTCTATTGCTGTAATTTTTATGCAAATGTAAAATTCTGCATTTGTTTATGCAAAAATGTAAAAGATAAAAAAAAATAGGGTTTAAAAATCCACGTCAATATTACGGCAATGTTCCTCAACGAAGAAAATGTGACTGAATGTTCAAGAATGTTCAGAAAACTGGTAAAACCTGAATATTAATGCAACTTAATGTTAAGTATCGATGATTTAGGGCCAGTCAGAATTACTAAACATAACAGTAACCACATATCAACCCATAACATTAATGCTGAACAAATATACAATACAGAAAAACTAAAACTGGTAAGAGACCATCACACAAATAACCTAAAAACCTAAGACAGAGGTCATATGCGTTTCTCGTCACTATTTTTATAGTTCATTTTTCATTTCTAGCATCGACGCTTTTCTCCTCGACGCTGGGCAATGAATGACATCATCGCTTACGTAACATCAGAACATCCTCCTGTCGGTGAATTAACAGGGAAGAAAAGCCGCTAACATTAAACGTCACCATAATGTAACAAAATAAATAAAGTGATAAATAGGAAACTGAAGTACATGTTATGACGTGGTAGTGGACAAAAGGATGTAAGTCGTTTAGTGACGGCATCCTGAAAAGCAGACGAGCCCTCCCGCACCCTTATGCTGCTCTTGCGTAAAAACTCGATAAAGAAACGTGAGACGCCGGAAGCGCAACAACGAAACGTTAATACGGCCTCTACACGTGCCAGAATAAAGCCACGACGTTTGCAACCTTACGTTGTATATGCGTTTAAACAACTGTCTGTAATATTGAACGAATATTTATTGTCCACAGATGATTATTTATTCTCGTTTGCACGCGCCGTGCGTATAGATGCGCATCTCAAACGCTCTGAGCCTTGACACGTTATGCATGATGTGTAAAACGTCATCATATCTGGTGCACATAAATTTATGTATATATTAATTATACGTTTAATCTTCCCCTGAACACACAATCGGTGAATGAACTGACTTACCTTTTAAGAGGATAATTCCCTCAGCCACCGCGTTGCGTGTAACCGTGTCTTCATACGCGTCTTAAGGAAGCGAAATTAAACAAAGAAAATATCATAATAGATAAAGCAGCTTTACATTATTTGTAAGCGACACGGGCTCCTGCAGCACCGCTGTCAGATGGCTGTAATGCAAAGATGGCGGATTGACAGGCGAATCCTCCAATCAGAACGCCAGAAGAGTGTTGACGTCGTCTCTGTTCACCATAAGTGACCAATAGGAGACGTTTCTTAAGGTGACCACGCCCTGTAGAGTGTATGGACTTCTCCACTTCTTCATGCTGTCTTCATGCTGTCTTCATTAAACAGCGATTCATGGTTGTTGACAGACCACAACAAGCTATCACAGAAACAAACATATTACATTAAAAACGTGTCAGGTATAAAGGCACTAGTTTGCCCTCATTCAGTAACACACCACCTATTGCAACCGAGCACCGTGTGAAGTGTACAGTGGAAAACATACTGGGAAAGCTGGGATCCGTTTTGAAGGATAATTTGGTGGCTTTTGACCACCCATGAAATTGAAAGTAAATGGCGTTGTCAACACATTGAGAGCCTGTTCATTTCTAATGCTTATCTCATCACCCACACAAACATTCTGCCTGACAATGTGTGTTTGTTAAAGTCAATGTTGACGGGGAAACAATGATCGTTTTGTGAATCCAGACACAGTTTTTCTCTCTCAGTTAAGAATTGAGGCACATTTCCAAACTCTCGTCACCTCGTACCAGTATAAAGCTGTCGACAGCTTGTCATGGTCTCTTTGTGCTTATTTTATCGTTTCTCATAATACAAATGGACACTTTTTACCAGACAGACAAGCACGTGATTTCATCTTATTTTATTGACTTAGAAAAACACGTATTCATACAACATGTTGCAGGACATGATGCACTTATTTGAATGCATGTAATCGCTTCTACTAAGGGAGTTAAGAGTTTGAAAATAAGGTTTAATTCATCTGAGAAATGATGGATTCACTGTTTCTGAGCACAGAAGAATGTGACAACGTGTGAACAACAAGCCATTCATCACAGTGGATTGCAAAACTGTTTACAGCTGCTATAACTTGTCATGCAGGTAACTTTGTTTTGGCAACAAATAATAGTTCATGATGCATAAACATTTAACATTTTAAGTCACTCGGAGAGATGATTCTAGAAAAATAGGTATTGGATTTGTAGCCAATGCCTATTTGACAAGATAACCGCTAGATGTCAGTAAAGCTCATGTATATTTTATTATGGAAACGGCTTAGTGCTCGAGCGATAACAGTGGCAACATAGTAGATTCGTATATATAGTCACTGTTGCAAGTGCTTTATACAACATCTCACTACAGAAGTATGGAATGTATGTCGAAATGTTCAGTGTTAACACTAAGTCTCATGCAGGTTACAAAGATCATATCAAAAAGTGTTCAACAAGATTGATCTAGTTATTATTCTGGCACAACCTATTTTCCATACAGAACTGACTGCTATTAAACTCCACAGAGCACAGATGTTTATGAAGCTACTTTACTCCATATTAGACTCTGATTAACAAAGAAGCAGTGGCAAAACTGATACAATAACAAACAGCTGTGCAACTTTATTAAGCCCAGAGGATGGCAGTATTGACATACAAGGGCACGGTGGATTTGCACAATGCAATATACCAAGTATACATCAGACCTATGCGTAACACAGGCATGCTTTCCTATCAGTGAAACGTGGCTCTTTTAAATGCTATAGAGCTGCAACTGGACAAATCTACAGGTTACAGGGGGACGATGAAAACAGGCTTGAACACGCAGAAAGTGATGAAAGAATGTTGTGCACCAACTTTCCATCGAAACCCCTTAATAAAAAAGTGGCAAGTACATGAATCCAAACACGGAAAACTGTCAGTTTAATGGAACGAAAAATAAATCTTTGGATACATTAAAAAACCCAAAACTATACCCTAAATGAAAAGGAAAACAAAAGAAGACACTTAGTTTTCACCCTCTGCACCATCCTTTGTTTCTTTGTTCTTTCGTACCTCCTCGAGCTTCTTGTCCTAAAATAGAAAACAAACATTTGTTACATAACATCTAATTCGACAGAATTAATGCATCTAGCCATCCATCCGTTTATACACAAACCTTCTCTTTGAACTTCTCGTTCATCGCAGCCATGCGTGCTGTACGGTTTTCTTTGTTGGCTTCCATTTTTTGGTTCAGTTTTTCTTCTGCCATCTTACTGAAGTTGTTGTTCTCCTCCATGGCTTTTTGAAGAACCTCTTTCTCATGCTCTCGTTTCTCAGCTAAGTGCTTCAGAACCTCCGCCTCATGGTTCTAGCAACACGAGAAACGTGTGATCTACATACAATTCTTCACTAAACACTCTCTTATGCTCGTACTGCTGTGCATGTTTACGTTTACCTTGCGTCTCTCCTCTGCCGCATCCAGCTTCTTCTGGATCTCATCCAAGGATACCTCCTTCTTCTTGGGAGTGGAAATCGGAAAATCTCCCTTGGCATCTGGGGCTGAGGGACTCAGGATGACTTCAAAAGCTTGTCCGGAGGCACGTTTGTCAAGTTCCTTAACCTGAAAGTCTGTGAACAATACGGCATTCCGTTTAATAAACCATGTTCAATTGTCTACGCTGAATGACTTCATCTAGATTACTCTTGTAATGTAATGAAGAACGCAAGTCGAGTAGAACTTCCACAGCCCACCTCCAGAGGACGCCATTTCACTTCCAACCTTGACGGTTTCACGCACCTGCCAGAAAAAATGAATTTAATGTAGAAAGCAAGAGTTGTGCCATTATTGTTAAGGATCTACATGAGAAATTAACCGTATGCTACGACAGACAACACTCATCTGTAAAATGCTTATCTCTTCTGACAAAAAACCTTAAAAGTGGATACGTTTGTTGTGATGTGTTTCAAGGTTTATGTAATGTGTGTGTGTGTGTGTGTGTGTGTGTGTACACGTGCTGGGAAATAACGTAAGGGTTTTGGGAGTGGCTTCACAATAGTCATGTATGATTTATGTGTGAATGATATGACTGGAAGCGATCATGACAAGCTATTGTTCAAATGATACTAAATTTACAGCCAGTAGGCAATAAATTTCTCCTGCATCCTGGAAGCCAATAAAGAATGAACACGTGCCAACACAACGAAGCCATTTCTTCAGACGACGCCTTATCATCCAATTAAACCACAATCGTTCATTTAAAATACACAATATTGAGCGTCCAACGAAGCAAGGGGGCGATTCGGAGAACCCAAATCGCTTCGGAACCGTCCCGTTCGTAAGATGATCCAAATGCCATTGAGAATTTGCGAAAACAAAGGGATTGTTGTGTAAGAACGAACAAAGACAACAGAGCTCCCATCATTCACCTCGCTGGTTGGAGACTCGCATGTTAAGCGTTGGGTAAAAAGGTCATATGCATTTAAACTGACAACACCGAAAACGCATCGCTCGATAGGGGAGATAAACGTTCAGCCCTGGCGTGTGTCCGATGGGACTACGAGCCTCATCAGGAGACAATAGATGCATGGCAGAGATACACCCGAGCCCTCATTATAACAGCCTGCAAAATGCACAATACCGCAAACTGTGTTATATTGCACGAGAATAACAATGTAGAAATCATGCATTATGAATGCAATTTATAAAATGGATTAACGTGTCACCCAGCAAACCAGATCACACCCAAACCTCTGGTTTTCACGCCAGACACTGCGCTGCCCAGCAAGTCGTTTTAACACGATAAAATCACTATTTGCTATGCATTAAACATCACTATGATGTTTAATGCATGTGAAATAATGCATGTTGCTGTATAATGATGTTAATGCATTAATGCATGTAAATAATGAAATCTGACAGCTGGCTTGGCAAACGCACAAATAACGGAGACAAAAGGCAGCCAAGCTGTCATTATAAAGGATTTCAGGTCAAACAAAAGCGAAGTTTTCTTGCATATGGCTGACAGTAAATTCACATATCCAACGTTTATGCATTAAATTCTCTCCATATTAAACGACAAAAACCCACTTTTCAGTATTTATGGTTCCTCGATGTGCGATTAGATTAAAGGTGTTAACAAACAAAGCTAGTAATGCAGTAGCAATACAAACAAAATATATCACAGACGTCCGTGTCTATAGTGTAGACATCCCTTCCTCATAAAGGGGTAACTGGGGTCACATTGAAAATAAAGGGGGATTTGTGAATAAAAATACACTTTAGACGTTGCACTTGCCTGAAATGGTTTAGATGCATCGCAAATGAGTCAATTTGGACGACAAAATAAACACCCACCTTTTGTTGCACTTGATGTGTGAGCTCGTCTTCTGCGCGCGCAAACTGCTCTCTGCCTCAGCACCGTTCGCGCAAAAAAGGACCAAAACCTGTTGCGTCACATTTGAATGTGACCAATTAGCGTCCAGCGCAGCATTGTGGGAAATGTAGTCATAATGCATTTCTGCGCATTTTTTCATTTTATGTTTTTTCTAGTATGTTTTAGTATGTTTTTTAATGCATTTTTTCTAGTATGTTTATAATTTTTAGAGATAAGTCAGGGTTGCGTATTGAATGTTTCATTAGTACATTGCAGAGATGGACCATCGTCATCATGTTAAAATGCACGTGGACACCAAGCCTGAAACCTTTAGCATGTAACTTGTTAGCAGCTAACAAATTTGTTTTCCTTAAAGCATGTTGCAGACCTGAAATCACAGCAATATTATTGTAGCCTGTTTTACCATTTATTTTGGTGCAAAGTAATATAGCAGTTAACAGTTCACTTGGCTTTAGTGATGATTGTTTTGTTTTCATTAATTGTAATGCCTTCATGAATACAGTGTAACGGTGAGACGTGAACTTTAACTAAAGGGCAGAGCTGATAGTTTCAGCACTCGAGATTCATGTATTGTGTTTCACGCTGGCTGGTTTTACTATCTTGCCGCATCTGTGTAGTTTGTAGCCATTGCTGAGAGAGGCAAATCTGTATCTTTGTGTTGGTTCCCATGCATGTTTTTCATTTACACGAGGCTGTTTCCAATTCATGCATCGCTTTAGTTCATTAAAGCATCAATTTACACCCTGTAATAGTTCCCTAGGCCTCATCCCTGTCGGAAAGTGCTTGTATCATCCTCTGCCAGTCTCCTCCTGCCCCACCCTGGATGTTATTCAACCGGTTTGGGGGGAGAGGGGGGGGCATTTAGTTATCTGCCCGGGAAAGGGGGAGCAGATGGTGCAAGATGCCTCGCCCTGTCTAGGGTCTCATGTCTTACACAAAGACATAAAGGGAAAAAACTCGGGACCCCCTGCCAAGTACATCTTTTTGGCTGTTATTACTGGGGGCAGAAGGAAGCATACAAGCTATTTTAAAACATGTTATGGTATAAATAGACTGAGGTCATCAACAAGGCTTTCATAACTATTAAACACTGTTGCTTGTGTTACATGTGTGGTACATGTTGCTGTTTGTAATTGAAAACAAATTGGCCCTTAGCATTTTTTATGTTTTTTATGTTTTTTACTGTACAGTATGTGCATATCAAATATTCAGAGACACGTGTTATAATTCTGTGTATAAATTAAGGTTATATGTTATTTTGAGTACAGTATCAAATAATGGGATTGAGAAATACCCAAAAACATGTATTTATGTATTATGTATAAATTATGTATTTTAACAGTAATAATGATCTCAGGCCTTCATTCCAACTGATTAAAATTTTACATCCATTATTTGGTTTCATGTGTTCTTATTACAGCTGATCAAGAACCAACACTAGGATAGAACATGTTCTAAGCCAATGTGTCCACAGCCAGTACACTTCAGTTGACCCCTGTGGACCAGATTTACTGAATGTAAGCTGGTGGACATAATGCCAACATATTTTTATTTACCCTGCTGATTAAAACAGCTAAAACCAGCATAAGATGGTTGGCTAGTCTTCGCCAAAACCCCTCTTTTAAGGCCAGACTGCTTAACCAGCTAAAACCAGGTTGGGAGAGCAGCTATAACTGGCTGTTTATAGCTGTTTTTATTTTTGCATGGGATTTTTTTTGGCAGAGTTGAGGATCAGATTGCCTGCAGACAGAAAGATAGACATTGTAAATTTCATTTCCCACTGCTGTGAGTGACCCAGTTTACAGAACTGGATGACAGAAAGACTCTCTCTCTCTAACGGTCCTCTGAACTCATGCCAGCCTGAACAAATACATCAAAAAATCCCTCTCTGTTGAAATGCTGATGTGCTTGTAATCTGCAATGTTTGTGTTTTCCTTTGTGTGGGACATAGATTTTTCCTAGCCTGGAATGGAGTCATTGAATTTTTAGTTGGATCCATGGATGATGTCATAAAGCGTAAAGTCAGAGTGTTATGTAATGTTCCTTTTCTTTGGACAGAGGGGAGTCTGTCACGCTCACATAGGAGCTACGCCCCTCCCCCAGTCACACCACAACAACATACTGCTGCCACATGGTTTTACACACAAAAACATTCAATGTCTGTCATGTCTTATTAACTAATTAAACCATTATCTGATTTATTATGAAACAAAAGAAAGTAAGAAAACCTTTTCAGGTGACAGGTTTTTATTATAAAACTTGTTCTTTACATGCTAACAAACCTATTTTTGTGAATGCAAACGGTCTGATTTGATCATGAACACAACTGCATGAAAGGTGGGCAGGATATGACATTTGATTTTGAAAGTGGAAGTTTCAAAATGAAACACACACACACACACACACACGTGGGCATGTGAGTTGATTGGCTGTTGTATGTTCATCTGTATTAAGTTCAGTTAATGCAGTGTAAAACATTAATTTGCCATTACAGCACTAAGATGTAAGTCTAACACGTGCGCCGTGCCGCTCCATTAGGAACTGAATGAACTGATGATAAATTATAGATTAAGTGAAGATAAATGAAGCCCTCATCTATGATTTTTTATGTCTTTTTGTCCCTTTGATCAAACAGGAGTTCAAATGGGAAACTTCATGTTAGCTTTAAGGTAACGTTTTAACCACAGCGCGCCGGACCATCAGTCAGTGTCATTATATTCAGCTGCTTACGTAATATGGTACATGCATGACAGCGCAGCAGCCCCCCTCCCTTCTTTCTGTGTTGCTGAGGACCAAACATCACAAGATGAATGATAGATGAATGATGTCATACCACATTCTTAAACTTTTCCGTTTCCTTACCAGCAACTTTCAATGGTCTTAAAATCAAAGAAGAGGCCCCAGGCTGTCTCAGCTGTAGGTGTAAATATAGCTGTTGTCTTTGAACATTCATAAATCTTTGAATCTTTGTACATTTTTAGTATTAGCATTTTGATAAACAAAATAATTGGTTGGTAAGTGTGAAGGGCAACTGCATCCATTTTTGTTATGACTGTAAAGGCTGAAAAAACATCAATTGATTCGATTTTCTGGTCCGCAGAAATCTGCTGTATGTAATTGCTTTATGACTGGCCTAATGGAATTCCTGTGGCTTGTAGCTGTTTGAGTTTTGTGGCTTTTTGCTATAGCGCATCAAAAAACAACGCGAACAAACCGATGCTTCAGTGTGATCGTTTACAAAGGACTTTAACAAATCTTCATGTTGCACAAAGTGCAGGCTAAAGAATGACATTACTGAGCCCCAACAATGAGGCCGTAGTCTCTCCGCAATCTAAACTCGTCTGCCAATCTCTCTGGCACTTTTCCTTTTGTGTGTCTCCCGGTGGTGTCCAAGTGGAAAAATACCAGGATCTCTTAGGATGGAGGGCTGAATGACTGACGGTTGCTCCAGTATAAAGTTGTAATCCTGGCGGCCTCTTCGTTCAGACGACACAATGGTGAGGCAGATATCAGCTGCCCTGTCTTCTCTGGACCAGAACAGTCTGCCAACATTTGAACAAAAGATTCGATTATAACGGTCAGAAAGAGGGTGAGCTGAATGCCAGTTCAGTCGGTCACAAGGGAGGGAGGTACTTTCAGTTAAATCTGTGTTTTTAAAACCAAACAAACGTTGGAATTTGTGTTTGTTGGGGTCGTTGGGAAGTGTATTATCCATAAAGTCATCATAAAATAAAATGATCTTTTATGGAATATTGCAGTGTATATTATAAATGATTTATCTCTAAATGTCATTATTTTTTACATTCATGTGCCCTTTTAATCTTTAATCTAAATTACATCATCAAGGTAGGGAGACCTACTTTGATGATGTCAGTCTGACAGATGGGTGGAGCCAGAGCCGTTAACCACTCCCCTCCGATGCTCAGCCAACCACAAGCTTTAAAACACATTCTTTTCTAGATTCAATATATTCCCAGTGGAAGAAACAAGCTGAAGTTGGGTGGAACATGCAGACTTTAAATAGCTTGTTGTCATTAATTAACTTGGTATGGTAGCGTGTTTATGGCAGATGCAACCATTATTTTTATTTTTTTTTGCTTAGAGAGGCTGTTATTGGAATTGTACCATAATTCTGTTGATAAACCTGCTGCTTGACATTAACACCTAATTTAGGAGATCCTTTGATTTCAATGCATTCACTGTATACATTTGATCAATATGTGGGTTTCTGGAGATTAGAAACCCTTGACCTTGGTGTTGCTTATGTGGCATCTTAGCGTCAGTTTAGCTACAGACAGTCAATTTATATTTAAAGTAGCCACTGACATACATTCTCTTAGTTGCGCCATTCAGGCTGTTATACCAGATTAAAACTGACCTTCTGATCATCAGGTCATTATCTATATTTTTTGAACATTTATGAATTTACATTGAGGGTCATGGTGGCATTCAAAGCAAGTATGATAATCAAATTATCCACGTTTTCACTCTCTTAGAACAAAATATTGATGTTATTTAAGCCCTTTTAATCTCTCTCTCTCTCTCTCTCTCTCTCTCTCTCTCTCTCCTCTCTCTCTTTCTCTCATACACACACAAACACACACACACACACACAGTCTTTCTCTCTCTCTCTGCTTCTCTCTCCTCTCTCTCTACTTCTCTCTCCTCTCTCTCTTTCACACACACACACTCTCTCACATAAGATAGTCTCTTTCCATCTGTCTGTCTCTCTCTTTCTCTCTATCTTACTCTCTCTCTCTCTCTCTCTCTTTCCATCTGTCTGTCTCTCTCTCGCTCTTCATCCCTCAGGCTGGCTGGCACGTTACACAGCATGTGCGGAGCATCTGAGTGGATACCGACGCTTCACACTCCCGTGCCACAAAAGTCGCGTCTTGGCTCACCAATTATTTTTCATTGGCTCAGACCGACACCTCAGCACATTAAATTCTTGTGCTCCTGTATAGCCTCGCTGCCACATGCAACATTGACAAACTACAACTGGGCTCAGCTGTGGTTGCAAAACATTATATAGAAAAGGTCAGTTGTTTGTTAAGGGACCCTTCCACGTCATTTACTTTATTCTAGTCTTGTTATAAAAGATCGGAGGGGATGGTGTTGACTGCCTGGGGTTGCCACTAATAGCCGTGCTTTCATATGACATGTAGCTATTAGCAAATGAAGCATTAGACTCCTGTCTGCCTTGCTTGTGTGCAGATGTGATAGCATTTGAGGACAAAGCCACTGTCTTGACAACAGCTTTGCTTCAGGCTTCACACACATAGCAGTCGATCCATAACACTGGATACACTGGAACACTTTCTCTCTCCATGTTTTTCTTCTGTAAAAATGAACAGTCACGTGATTGGTCGATACATTCAGGCTACTGTTGCCATTCTTCCTTATATTCAAAAATGCATCCAATGATAGCTGAGCATGTTTCTTGTGCATAATTTACAAGATACATACATCAGCTAAACCTTTTTTTAGTAATATGGTGCGTTTTTTGCTGAGACGTTTCCTTGGCAACGTGTTACCATAGCGACAGCCCAGGCTGCATTCTTGGAGGGTTTGTTATATGAGTGTAAGGCAGGGGCCGGGACTATAGAGCATATTTGGGTGGAAGCAAACATCATGCTCAGTATCTGTGACAGTTAGTGCAGGTGCATCATTTGTCAAGGCAGGAAGTTACAGAAACAGTTTGTATGTTTTCTGCATCTGACATCTGCACAGACCCTGAAATGATCATTTAAGACACCAATATTTAATACAAAACATGTTTTTGTGTTCTTAATGTGGGACTAATGAAGCGTGGGGAAAAATTAACTTTCAACATTAAGTTGTTAACAAATATAAAATGCTAACAGATTCTAATATAAATAATATTTACAATTAATAATAAGTGCAATTCTGACTAAACTGATACATAACAATGTTGTCATACAGTATTGTACTTCGTACTGATGTCAGGCTATCAAGCTACATACACCTAACTAACATTTAACATTACATTTTTGATAACTTTCAAGAACATTTAAAGAATGCTAGCCAGCGTTCTGAGAGCATGGCATAACATTTGTCTCTTAATTGTGGATATTTTAAAACAGGCCCTTTTTGGCAGATCCTCAGGGATTACATGCAGGTTTTAGTACAGACTGAAATGACCTTTTCTCTGCATGTCGATTCTCAGACGCTACAGCGTCAAGACTTGCTCCTACAAATCTAGCAGATTAACTTTGACTGCCAGTGCTCACACACGTTCATATACCAGAGTCTGTCTCAGCATCACCAGCAAATACATTTTAACGTTTATATCTACTGTTTAAATGCCAATCTCTAGCTGTCTTTTGACTGCCTGCCAGGGTAACACATTTGTATTGCGTTCTTCAGAACAAATCTGAACGCCTATATATATTCATGTTGTATATTTATGACGTTAGACTATTATTTTAAGCAAACATACACTGCCACCCTGCTATTGTTTCAATCTGAAAACATGGAGGGCAGCTTCAAACATCCACGTGTAAAAGGTGTCTCCACCTGGTGGTGAACAGAAAGCACGCAGTTTATTGGGTTGTGAGGTACAAGACCGGCCACTTTCAGTATCACACATATTTGTTCTTGCGTATATACATGAAGAATCACCGTCTCTTTAATATTAGATAGCATACAATACACACCTTGTGTGACGTCACGACTGTGTTTTTAAACAGCACATTTACTGCAGTGTAAAAACATACCAAGGCCTTTTCGTCCCAGTTTGGCAATGACGTTTGGTCAGCGTTGGGTAATATTGGGACTGTACTGTGAAATACATACAGAGTTATCAAATGGACAACATCCAAAAAACTCCCACACTTAATAAATAATACAAGTTAAGTTGCACACATTGGATGACACAGACATTATATAAAAAGATCGCTCTGTATTTATCGAACATCAGTCTTATCCCTCACTTTAATTTGCATGGTTGGGATATACAGACCTTACAAAGGCTATGGCTCTTAGACAATAAAGAAATCATGTATATTTTGGATTTGTAGCTTAAACAAGTTTGTCTCCTATTGTAAATGTGTATTTTAAATTGACATCTAAACCGAAACGTAATGTAAAGTATATGCATTAATATGCATTAATAAGGACACTGTACGTCACGCATGAGAGTTTATAGAGAATACAAAGTGAACATTTTTTGAAGTTATAAAAACCATTAATTCATTTACTGTTTCACCTTCTACTGCAAACTATTTTCATAGCTTACTCTTAAATTCAAGAGTATATTTAACAGAATATCTTTTCATTATTGGCAAATGTCTTTTCATGCTGTGTTTTAGGGTCGGCAGTTATGATTATTAATGTATAATATTTTTCACGAAGTCATTTCTGGTTTTCTGTCTTTTGAAAGTCGACGCTACATGACGCTTAAATATCTGCACACATCTCTCGCTTTTCATCACTCCTTCCAAGGATTGAGGCAATTCTCAAAGACACGTTATAGACGACACACAATATCAAACGATATCAAACCACAACTGGATGTATGCACGACTCACAACTGTTGTTTTAGATAAAAGCTCATAAAAAGACCAGCATCGTGTCAAACAAATGTGTAAAATGAAGTGTCCCTAAAGCGTTTTGGCTTGTTCGTCCTAAAAAAAAAGCGAGGACCGTTCATGTACGTCCTCCTGCGAAATTCCTCTTCACATCCCGTTTTAGGGACATTCTGGGTTTTTTTCATTGCACTGACCCTTCGAAGACCCTGTCCTTTATTTCATATTTTAGCTGCCCTCTGCTGCTTCCCATAATGCAGTCTGACAGGCATCAGGAACAGTCGTAAGAGGTTGAGCTCCGGGGGGAAGGCTGGGCAGTCAAGGCCCCATCTCTGCAGTCCAGACATGGGCTCAAAAACCTACGAGCCCTCCTTCACCTCCGGGCTCTCTGTGGGAGTGGGGGGTTCCTCCACGTTTGGGGACTGGGCATCGCCTGGACCATCTGAAACAGAGAATACAGAGAGAGAGAGAAAAAGAGGGCGAGAGAGAGTGAGAGAAAAGAGAGGAAGGGAGAGCAAAAATACAGAGACTAATGAATAATAGATGTTTAACTGTTCAGTTCAGAAATTACCACAATTATTTTATTTATTGCTGAATGTTTTTAGCTACAAGTACAGCTGGATCAGAACTTATATTATAACTAATATTACAATTTATCAATATTAATAAAGGCTTGATTATAATTATAGGCTCAGATATAATTGCCTGATATTAAATGAAGTGTTTTGTTCTTATTTCTAAATATTTCTGGTTATTAATATTCTTGGCCATTACAAATATGAGTTATTCAAAAATAGTTATAAATCACTTTTAAACATGTTTCATTAGGAGTTTGTGTTACCTGTGAGGGAAAGTTCTGCCAGTTTAAGGGGCAGATCGGGTGGGACTCCCACCGGAGACCCCAGGATGTCTGGCAGTGCGTTACGACGACCAGAACGGCCCGATGAGGCAAAATCCAACACCGGCTCCACTTCTGTCATCTCTAAAAAAAGTAGAAAGAGTGACAGAGGCTTGTAATGAAACCTTGATATAACAATCGAATCAATGGACCAAACAACTGATCATTATATGCGGAATTTGGCGCGTGTCCTTTCTGACCACTAGATGGAAGTGGAAAGCCAGAAATAGTTTCTCGCCCACAGGCTGAAACACAGCATTATATAAGCAGACATTTTTATGCTTGACCCATCTCGATGGTTCTGCTGTGGCTCGCGGCTTGGGCACAAATAGGCCACTCTTCCAAACGCAGAGCCTCCCGAAACCCCCTTCATTTTCTCTTAGTCAGGAAGCAGTTGCCGTGGTAACAAGATGATCACCTATATTGCATAGCAACAGGTAATCTCATCTGACAAAGAGTGCTGAGATGCACTTTTGCTCTGTTTTCTTTTCAAAAAGCTAATGCAAAGTACAAGCGAGCTGTTTGTTAGCTGTGAGTGCCATATTTCTGTGTATCTGAGCGGTCACGTGTATGTGTACGTATGTGAGTGGGCACAAACACATGCTCATGTGTTTGTTTGTGTTAAAATGCCCACACACATGTACTGACACCCCTGGTTTAGCGTGTGTTTCCTCAGTCATATGTTAGCATGTGTTTCCTCAGTTATATGTTTGCTCATAAATATAACAACATTCACTTTGGTGAGTGGCTCTTTGGAACCCCAGCTAACATTTTTATGTTGTAAGAATGTTTCCCTAACGTTTACATTAAGTAACAAAAAATTATAAATGTTTTTTTGAACGTTCAAAACACCTAGTTTTTTAGACATTGCTTTGTTAAAAACTTTTTAAAATTCTGTAATGTTTTCAAAATGTTCAACTTACAATTTAAGAAAGTTTTTGAGATATAACATTAAAAACATTCTACTAACATTTCTGCAAGGACTTTTTTGGCAACTTTGAAAGAACTTTTAGAGAACTTTGAGAGAACGTTATTTAACGTTATGGAATGTTCAATGTTAGCTGAGATCTCTTAAGGACAAGCATCAAATCCTGATTCCGGTCACATGGTTTTCAGGATCTGGTCTATAGTCTCACGCTGTCAAAGCAATTTCCAAAAAACTAGAGCAAAGTAAATAAATCATTAACGCTCAAGGCTATAGTGAAGAGGAACTGAAAGGGCTCAAAACTGCATGCTGGTCTTTATTGCAGAGATTTTCAATGAAACATTTTATTCTGTCCTTCTGCTCAGTTTGTAGCGCTCACAGACAAGGCAACTTTATGGTTTTAATGATTTTATGAAACTTCATTTATCTGAATGACTCAGGTGTTTATAGTGTTTATTGTATTTTAATGCAGTATGATTTAAACACTTTAAATTAAACCTGTAGGGGTGTGGTTCCACTTTATATGTGTTAAGATTCTTGGCAAATAATAAAATGACTGAAAAATTAATACTCTTATACTGTAAGACAGAACAGAATATTGTAGAGACTTAAGCATGGGACTGGACTAGTAAACAACCACCTTAACAATGCCCTAACAACCAGTCAGAATATCTTAGCAACCACATAGCAACACCCTGGCAACCATCTTCAACACTCTAGCATCACGG
>JBAJNP010008237.1:0-20692 GCA_036877545.1 Yasuhikotakia modesta | reverse complement strand
ATTATGATGCATAAGATATAGTACCCCTTTTAATTAAGGTGATTCAAGCGATAGTTGATGGTCTGTGCAGATGTGTTAAGTTGATTGTAGATTGCCATTCTGTACTCTTTTCTATCTTTCCTGCTTTCCTCTACCTCTTTGTGTTTGTTAAGTGTTATTCGTTTATCTTTAGTTTGTCTGTGTAGTGTAGTTAATAAATGTTTGGTATCCACTTGCGATTGTTTCTGTGTTTAACTGCTCATAGACTAACGTCACTTAAACTTGCCGATCTTGTTACATGCTCTGAAGTAGCACTGTATATCAGTAAGAAGTTTATTTTCTAAAGGCCATAGGAAGTAACATTTCTTAAGGCATTTCTTAAGAATTAAGGTACAATTAGAAATGTTTCGCTGGACGAATACATTAATTAATTGCAAGTATTAGTTCTGCTTAATCAGATAGAACATCTATGTATATACCTTCTACATAATTTGTATAATTGATTACAGTTAATTATACTTATTATTACCTTTATTAGCTAAAGCTCAAATTCCCTCGTTTCAGCGGAAGATAGTGTTTTAAACAACGCTTTCTAAACCGGCTGACACGCTACAAAACCAGTCAATCAGTGACAAAATTATAAATGGGGGTTGTTGTTTCTAACATATGTATTCAGTCTCTTTTAAGATGGATTTCTTGTACATGAAAGGCCTATTGCATATCCAATGACAGACTTGATAAATTACCTAAAATCAAACAGGATACTGATATTCCACCCACACAGCAAGCAAAATCTTTAATTTAGCTTGATATAAATCATGCTTTTCCACGGCTGGTTCACTTTTGATTACAATGGTAACTTCACTTCCTGTCAGGCACAGTGTGTGACATTTGTATTGTACTAATAAAAGGCTATGACTTATCTGCATCAAAACACTGGTGGTCATTGAGGGCTGATTGCAGAAAATTAAGGTGGAACTGAATGCTAAGCACGATATGGGTGCATGTGTGTACATTTGCAACTGCTATTTAACTTCTGTTTGTTATGTGGTCAGAATGAATATTTTTAGTTTGATTTTATTTTTAGAAAGGGTCCTAAAATAAGCCAGCATGTTACAGGTGTTGCATTTTTCCACGTTTTACACATCAAAAATGCAAATTGAGCATTGCGTTAACAGGGCAAATGTTGTAGGTTCATTCCCAGGGGATGTAAGTACTGGTCAAAATGTACACCTTGAATTCATTGTAAGTCGCTTTGGATAAAAGATCGCTTTTCATTGTCCTACCAGTGACACGATGGCAGTGAAAAATAGAAGCCACCACAGATCAGAAAACAGGTTAGAAATACTTTATTTTTAAAAAACAGATAAATGATTTACTGATTGAGATACCACCATGACAAAACAATTTTTGACAGGTGCACAAAGCCAATAACCATGCTAATATGAATACTGAAATGGAACATTTTATAGTCATGTCATGACACACATTTGAACTGGAATAATTACATTACATATAACATACACCCCCTGACCCTAATGGTGTTGAGTTGCCTTCAAAGTTCAACTGTTTTAATAAATAGGTTTGTAAGAAATACAGCAATGGAAACATGACAAGAAGGAACAACACAAGCTGAGTTAGCAAGATCTCCATTGAAGAAATGCTAAATGTGTTCCGGGTGGCCTTTCTGGGCGATGGGTAGACCAGACGTTATTAAAATATTTTCAGCTCATCAATCATTGAAGTCAACAATGTTTTACCTCTGCCATTTCACTGAACCGTTTTCCAAATAATGCTGTGGCCAAAACCAGGCTAAAACATCGCCAACCTGTAATATGGAAAAGACATTCAAAACATACAGTTTTAGTGATGCCGTGAAAATGTCCTATGCAATTCACACTTAATGTCTTTCTAAGCATTAACCTGTAAAAACAAGCCAAACTCAAAAACAGAAGCAAGGCCATAGTGCAACTGACCTCAGCTGTTGTTGGGGTTGGTTGAGTGACGTGCATATCTAGGCTGTCTGTGGTCAAGGATGTAAATGTGTATTGTGTTGCATTAATACAGCAATACAAACAATGCATATTTTCTTTGCAATGAAACATTTGCCCTGAAAACTAACAACTAACTTGTTGTGGATCACCTTATGTGTATTGTAACTAATTGGAGCTAAAATGACAAAATTTAATTGGAGATTTGTCTTCATTTCTTATTTAAAAGAGAACCTTTACCTATGTGTGTCCGGTCATCTTACATTATGTCATCATGTCGCCCCCTGAGGGTTGGGCAATGGGCCGGGTGCTCTCAGAACTCTTCTCATTTTGTTTTTTCCTCTTCCCCTAGATAGCACATAAATGCTCTGTATTGTTTATGTGTTCCTGTGGAGACATGTACAGTAGCCAAGATAGGATCAGAATCTCAGGTATTTAAAGTGAAAGAAAATAGTAGAGATGGAGAGGTAGGGCTCATGGCTGTGAGATTGATGTACAGGTTAATGTAATTGTCCAAGGGTATCATTGGTCTTCAGCATAATCTACCTGATCTTATAAAAATGACTGAATTTGTTTTATTTTTTATTTGTTTATTTTTTTATTTGTTTTAAGTAACATGTACAGTGACATTTACTGAAAAGAATGTATTAAACTCTGCTGACAAAAATGAATGTGCCTTTTAAGATATGTCAGCTATGATTGTAGGAATGTATTAGGAAATACAGTGGCTGAAATTGCATTGAGGAGTAATAAATTCTGAGATGTATTCAATAGCTATGCTAATAAAATTAGAAAGATGCTGAACAGAAACATTTAAAATTTTTTCACTGTGCTATCAGACTTCTAAAAGGCCACTTAGACATGCAGGGGGGAACTGAGGAAAAGAGACTAAACTTGTCCATCTAAGTAGCAATAAGGCAGAGTCTATCAGAGCCCATTTTCTTGATGAGGAGATGTGGTGTAATGTTTAAAGGTCAATTGACTCAAAATGACCCTGGTTCGATTCTTACAGGGAGTGAGGTTTAACTAAAGTATTTTAAGTATTTCACCATAAAGACTTTCATTGTGGCCTTTTGCAAGAAACAAATTGACCCCAAATTTTATCTAGACATATGAACCATTGTACTATATATAAGTGTAATTTACATTCATCTGGGTGTAAACATCTGTAAACATCATCTAAGTTATTGCTTATTCCATTCTTTATTATGAAGCAATGTTACCAATGTGCAACATTGGTTGCTAAAAATGGCCAAAAGTATGTGGACACCCAGATATTGTCAAATATATGTCAAAATCAAGGGCATTAAGTTGTGTTCTGTTTTAACTTTTCTCGGAAGGCTTTCATGAAAGAAAATAGCCGCAGGGATTTGCTGACATTCAACGCATCAGTGAGTTCAGACAGTCTGTGTACAGCTTTACTCCAAAAGTGTTCAATAGGGTTCAGGTCTGAATCCAATTCTCCCACAACAAAAACTTGTAAAATCATGTGTTTATGAACCATGCTTTGTGTGTAAGGGCATTGTCATGCTGGAATAGAAAAGGGACCCAGTCTACTATAAATATTTGCCTAATGGAAATGACTTGGATGTATGTTTGATTTTATGCATCTGTTACTAATGAGTGTATAGGAAATAGCTAAACCTGTTTATTAGCAGTGTAACTGTAGCTGGGTGCTACTTTGAAGTCTGTCATCTAATCAGATCTCTAAATAGCACTGCAAATTTTGCACATTAGAAAAGTAGTGGTTTTAAAACATTTTGTTTTTTGTTTTCCCTTAGCTGTAACCTACAGGAGCAGGATGGTTGAGCACATCTGAAATAACTAAAAGAGTTGAGGAAGACTTGAAGAAAGAGACTGACCTCAGTCACAGTTGGCTGAACTTCCTCAGCAGCGTCCACAAGGGCCTGAAGAAATACCCATAAAGCCACCAGGGGAGCCTCCTCCAAACGACTTCTTCTGAGAAAACAGAAGCAGGATGGACTTCAGACTGTAAGCTACCACTGTAGAAATGAGTGCTGACTCAACAGCAGGTCTTTGGAGGGGGCGACTGAACTGGTACCGATTAAGTAGAAGAGGAATGGAATGACCTGTTACTGGAAACATTCTGTTAGGGTGATGAGTACTGGAGTCATCCACTTCAGCCTGGGTCGGTCCTGTTTGTTCCAAATCAGATCTCAAGTAGTTGTTTAGTTTTAAAATACTTTAGTCACACACGTTATAGTTTTTTTTTTCAAATATAGAAATTAGACAGATTTTATACAATACCTTATATTAAATTATTTTTTATTTATATTACTTTCCACATTGTAGCTGTGAATGTGTAAAATGCTTACCACGTTAAGATATATCTGTGTTGTACATTTTAACCCTCTTGCAATTCACATTCTTCCACAGTTTTAGCAACCTCAATATAAGCTACAAGACTTCCGGATCACCCCATCTATGCTGCAAGGGAGCAAGTGCCGTGACAGAATTAGAACACTCTCTATAACTGTGAACAATGCTTGAAGTTAAAGCAGCTTCAGCAGTTTTAATGGGATTATTCTGGTTTGGTTACGTCACTCGCTTGTAGTGTAGATGCTACTTAAGCCTACAGACAGTGGATGGAAGTCAAATGATTTTCTTGTTACTTATTCAGTTTGACCCTTGTCAGATTTTTTGTTTACTTGTTAAAAGCTGCTATTTGTTTTTCCAGTTTCTTGGAAAAAAGCATCACAACCCTTAATCAATTGTTATGTTCCTGACTCTATGCACAATATTGCTGTTTATTACACTAATTTTGGGTTATAAGCCCAATGTGCCAGAATGTATTTTTGAGATAGTGGGCCATGAGGGAACACATACACCAGTAGTAATGCATTAGTGTAATTTCTTTTCCAAAGTAATTTCTGCCATTCCTGTTTGCACTAATCACAAGTCCAACTCATACCAAGCAGTTTCATAGAGTTTATAGACAGGTTATTCCCTCTTTCCAAACACCCAAAAAAGTAAAACAAGCAAAAATAAATAAATAAATGTACATGCTTTAAATAAATGCACACTTTACAGCAACATTGCATTCTGGATTGTTACAGCAACTTTCACCATGAAACCTGAGGATCCAAGATTCTGGTTTAATGATGAAGTTTAGTATTAACAAGACAAATGTAATAGGATTTCAGGTACAGGTATTGTTCAGGTACATTGGTAGAGACAACAAAAAATGTTTAATCAACCTAACAATAGAATAAAATGAAATGTGAAAGTGAGGCCAAAATAAGATGGTGATATATGAAAACTATGTTATATTATGTGATATATTCATTGATCTTAAACATTAACATCAAACAAATTCCAAACATAAAAATGTGTGCCTGTTGAGCTCTGTAAATAATTCCCCCTTAATTGTGTTTTATGGTATGTAGCCGGGGTTAAAATGTTTGAGCTGAAAAAGTGCTCACAGTTATGAAATAAAAAAGCTCTTGAATATAACTGCAGTATGTAGATCTTAAATTGTGTGTGTGACTGTTTGTGTCAAAACAACACATTTATATTCATTGCATCAAGACAAAGAGAGGACCAGAGTTCTCTAATCAATATTTATAAATTATTTAGAATTAAAATATTCTATATGAGGATGCATTTTCATAAAGGATCCAGTCATATTAGTTGCATAATAAAAGCAGTTTTATTACATGGAGCAGGACACCACATGTGGCTCAATATGTTCAAATCACCTGAGCACTCAAATTCTTCTCACTGTATCTCTGTAACCTCCTTGTTATTGGACACATTGGCTTATGAAATAAACGGACTGTGAATTTCAACAATGGCATTAGCTAGTAAAAATGTTTGCGTTAATGCATACCCCACGGCTGCTACATGCATATCACACGGCTGTCAGTCATTGACCTACACCAAGCTCTGAAATAACCTTTCATCTCTGGAGACACTGATCTATAAACTCAAAGTCACAATAAACAGCATCAAGCAAGACGGGATGAAGAGTTTTATATATGTTTTATTATTTTATTTTATTTATTAATATATATACATATATATATATTAATAACCATAAACCAATAGGCGTGTTACACCTGAAGCGGTGTGTATGATCCACAGTTGCTCTCTCGATATTTCGTTGTCATTCGTTTGTGAGTCAGTTTGTGCAGTGCTGCTTTAAATGCTTTAAATAAAACCTATAAACTGGTACTTACTGTATTAACTGGTTGCAGGTGAAATTAGATTAAGGGAAGTTTTATTCAAGAGAGATCTTGTGTTTTACTTATTATTTCATCAAATTCTGTTTAAAGAGGCTTAACCTTTTTTCAAAGTCAGCAAATAACTTTATGTGAACTTCTAAATTTGGTCTTAAAAATAATACTTGTTTTCTGTTTCCTTGATCATTCACCCATTTATGTTGTTGTGTTCCTCAAATAAACTGCAGGTTTGGACAGGTTGATGAGCCCTTGATAACAGCAGCACAGGTGATAACAAGAGGAACAGGAGTCTGAAGTGAGGGCGTATGATATTTTGAGAATGACTAAAAACAGAATGTGTTGGGTCCTTCAGAAAAGAACATAAAAGTGCCATAGAGCAGGACAGGTCCATCTGATAAGTAGCCCAGCCAACAGCTGATCTCACCTGCTAAAACAATGTGCTCACAAACCACCCTGCATATAAAAAACATTGAAAGAGGTCAAGAACTTTAGCACCATTCATATATTTCCATGTCTGCAACTACATATATGAGTTGTCTATTCAAGAATGACCCATATATTATATATAACAATAATGTCATATATTTTTTAAACATTAATACAATGTATTATACAGGTCCTTCTCAAAAAATTAGCATATTGTGATAAAGTTCATTATTTTCTGTAATGTACTGATAAACATTAGACTTTCATATATTTTAGATTCATTACACACAACTGAAGTAGTTCAAGCCTTTTTATTGTTTTAATATTGATGATTTTGGCATACAGCTCATGAAAGCCCAAAATTCCTGTCTCAAAAAATTAGCATATTTCATCCGACCAATCAAAGAAAAATGTTTTTAATACAAAAAAAGTCATTTACATTTACATTACAGAAAATAATGAACTTTATCACAATATGCTAATTTTCTGAGAAAGACCTGTAGTACATGGGGAAAACGTACAAATATATTTTATGGAATTAATTAACACTGATTTGCTTTCCGAAAACGTTGAACGGCGTCACCAGGCATATCGTTTTGGTAGTAAGTCATAGCGCGCCCTCTGGTGTCTGAAAAACGATCTCACCCGCTTAAACACCTGAAATTCATCATCAGCAGGTTTATTGTATCTCTTACTGATTACGCTTAGTGAGAAAATGTCAGTAGTACCTGCCATATGAAAGCAATATTGTTCTATTGTTTAATCTGTTGTGCAGATTCAATATTATTAGTTTGCCCAGTATTGATCTTGATTTGTTAATGATTAATGTGGTTGTTATTTTCATACATTAGTTGGGACATGTCAGGGGCATATATAGTCGGCATATCAGATAAATCAGTGCTTATGCAGCAATAATAATAATTCTTATTATTACAACATAAACTTGTATTTCTATTTCCCGTGGCGTATCTATTTCTCAGGGGCTCATTGACCTGACCAGCGTTAGACTGGTTGAAATGACAACCTATTTTATTAAGAATGATTCAGTAATTTCAGTAGGTGCATGTGTCTGACAGAGCATGTGTTATCTGGGGTAAGCAAGTTCATTTGATTCATTTCCTTTCCATTAATTTCTGTGCAGGACCAGTACAGGGATGCTGTTTACCTGCAAATAAATACATTCCTGTCTTACTAACAAGAACATGTTTCTTTTCTTCATTTGCTACCCTTTTTCTCAACCTGAAAGGTTGAGTACTGAGTGGTTGAGACTAACCACAGCCGTGCTTAAACATGATAACAATCTCCTGTACAACCATTTTTTTTTTATTAAAACGGTAATTCCAATCTTTTGGTAATTCTGTTTGTAAACTCACTTCAGATCAATTCATTTGATTTAATTTTTGAAAGAAAATGGTAAAACCAACAAACAATTGTAAATGGGTCATGTCATTGTTATGTATTACAGATATGTCAACGCATGTTGTTAAATCTTGTGATGTGGTCAGAAATCCCAAACCATTATTCTCTGTCACCCTACACCACTGTCTGCCAATAGTAAATTGATAAGCTGTTGGCAGTCGTAATAACCTTGTGTTCATAAAGTCATGATTATAAATTAAAATTTCAATTTATATTTTGTGTTTTAGATCAGTTTGGAACTGATACTTCCTGTCAGATTTAAACTGAGCTCAGGAAAAGACCTGTGGCCATCTGGTCAAAATGTAATCTTTAGAAGTAGTTTTTACTGAAATCCTTATTTAAAATCACACTTTGAAATGAATGTCTCCTGAATTTTCATTTGTATTCTGCTTTTAGTTACATATTCACATTGCAACCTTGCATCATGTTTGCAATGACCGTGGTGTTTATTAAAATGTCTGCCGTTCTCAGTGAACACCATAGAAATGGCAGTGAAGGGAAGAGGATGATGATCACAATGATGTTCAGTGTTGCTGGCTGCCAGTGTGGCTCTGGGGAGCTTTACTTTAGTCTGGTCTATGGTGATAATTTGCTGGGAATGTCAAAGATTGTCACTAAAGACTCGCTGTGCTATACAACCTCAGAAAATGTCTTCAAATGCTTAATGCTAATAAAAACAGCAAGTCTGAGAATATAAGGTCTAACAATCCACACAATCCAAATCTGATGTTAACAGGTCGTTGCTAGGCAACAGTCCCATCGCATCTTAGCAACACACAGGTGAACAAACCCTAATCTTCTGTGTGATGGCGCAACAAGCTAGATGAAGTTTACAGAGGCTTTGAAGCCAGACACACACCTCAATAAAATTATGTCAAATCCTGGTGGGTACTCTGGGAGTACAATCTGCCCCACACACAACAGAATGTCACAGTTATATGTCGTTGTTAGATAAGTCTTCCACTAATATATGTACAGTGATAGCATGCATGGAGTTGCATTAACAAAACTGCATTAACAAAATAAGACCAAACTTCCTCTAATACAAATAGGAAGCAGCAGATTTCTACAAATCCCCACTCTTTTTCCAGAATGTCAGAATTTCCAGAAACAAGACAGAATGTCTTTGTCTCTTATCTGTCTTTAGTATCCCAGAATTCACAAGGAAGACAAAAATTGGGATTGGGCAGCAATGGCCTGCTATATTGAAAGCAGGGTAACATCATCCTTTATTTTTTGTTCAGTAACCAACGTCACTAGTAGACCGTATTTCCACTATATAAATCCACACAATTGTTGTAATCCCTAATCCTGCTCATCATCAACAGTTACTCGCAAGCTGAATACACTGATAAGACTCTAAATGTGTGATACATTACATCTGTAGTTTGTACATGGTGTAAAGCTGAACTATCATTAAATGTCAGTGCTATAAAAGATGTAAACAACATAAACCTTTGCTGGCACAGTTATATGGAAGATATGTCCTTTTTTGACGCAAAAGGATTAGTCACACACTGTATAGACCTCCATCATTGAATTGATTAGTGTTGAATGCTGGTTTCCACGTAGCATGGTTTTGTCAGTTTACTGAGAAATCTCTTGGTTAAATTGGATTAAGTTTATTTACATGTAGATTATAGTATTGATTATAGATTTTAGAATAAAGGCCTGAAACAACTACAAAGTTGAGTACAAACTTCCCCACATCTTTGGCCTCTATGGTATTTTCTTGCAATTAGGGTTATATTTTATTAAAATTGTTTCATTAGTGTTGTTTCATGATTTTACAAATTGGGAAATTATGGGTTGTCATGCATGTTGTTCAACATGACTTATGTTAAACTACTGAAATGATATACAGTACTTTCCTGTGATCAAATGTCCTGGATAGGGTAGGGCAAAAGTGGCTGTACTTAACAACCCTGTCCATCTGGTCATAATTTTGGCTAACCAGTTTGTAGGTTTCCCTGTTGCTGGATCTTTTCATCTATATTCACATGTAGAGATTTAATACTGTTTTTGTAATTTAGTTGACTTTTCACACCTCAGTGACAGTTTTAAAAAATTAAGAAACTCAAAAATTAATGCATTTAAATTTCACTTTTATATTGTAACACGTTTGTCATAATAGGAACTAATTATATAGACTGATATAAAGTATAGATGAGTCAGGGTCAGCAACACAAAATTATCTTTCAAACATCATCCAGTGTGAAGTAGAAACAAATACATCTTTGTGTTTAACTGACATATCAATGCAAGATGGTTTTGAGGTGAATATGTGTAGTGCAAAATTTTATACAGAAAAGACTGAAAGTTTGAAAAATGTATTTATATTACTCTTCCACCAAATAAAAGTAAGAGGGTTTGAAGGCCATTGTTGTGACATGAACTGAGAATATCTGCATAAGAGCCCAAGGCTTTGGCTAGTGCGGGCTCTTACAGGAACATAAAGCTTGGAGGGCTTTATTGCTCCATGGGACTTGCTAGTGAGTAATAAAATAGCAAGTAATAAAGTAATAAAAAGATACATACGTAATATAAGCCTAAATGAATTATTCCACGTTTGGACAATATTGGTGAGCTAGCAGCAGGAAAACAAAGATAACATGTTCCCTGTAGCGCCAAAAACAGTGGGAAAAAACGATTATGTCTCCAAAATGACAACACATTTACAACACATTTTTCAGGTGATAGTAGGTAGTTTTTTTCACAGTTTGAAACAAGCAATATGGGTGACTAGTTTTAATCCCCCATTAAAGGCACCATTCATGCTGCTTAGATGGCAGTTTTTAATAGAGAAACTGCTTTAAGCTGCATGCACAACAGTGGGGAATCTCTGGTTAACAACTGTACTGCTTGTCACCAGTGGTTGGGTCACTTGTGGGTGTTCCCACTACTTTTTGCCCAGTAATGTTTGTGAATGACATTACTCAGTGTTGTAGACAATAAATCTTTAGTGGGAAAAGACTGATGAATAATTTATTTATGCCTAATGGTCAGAGAGTCGGGCTTGTAACCCAAAGGTCATAGTTTCCGGCAGGGATTGTACTGTACAGTAGGTGGGGAGAGTGAACACTCATTTCCACCCTCAATACCACGATTGAGGTGAGACCCTTGAGCAAAGCACCGAATCCCCAACTGCTCCCTGGGTGCCGCAACAAAAAAGGCTGCCCACTGCTCCAGGTGTGTGTTAACGGTGTGTGTGTGTTCACTACTGTGTGTGTGCACTTGGATGGGTAAAATACAAATGGGTCACCTGTATGGGTCGCCAAACTTGGCCACACGTCACTTCACTCACTCACTTTAATATAATGGAATCAGTACATAAAGCACTTAATGTAAACAGCATATGAGAAACAATGAATGGTTTATGCCATTACAGCTATATATCTTCAGCAAGTGCAAATGCTGGTCTGTCTGAGTCAATTAAACTATTCAGGCTTCTAGTAAGCATGGCGAGTTCCACAGGCTGGTGCAGGAGGCTGCTTACAGCAAGGAACAATTTCTCCATCTTTTCTTCACTGCTGGAGCTACGAGGACTACTGTCTTCTCTCCTAGTGGTTGTTCCTCCTGAAAATTGCTCTTCATTTGCATAGTTATTCTTAGATTTTGTCAGGTGACTCCTATCATACAATATGTCGCCAACAGCCACTGCCACTTCTGTTGCTAGAAGTCACCCGCTCTATATTGATAATGAATGATAATGTTGGTTTGTCGCTGCATGTCACTAGCGGTGTGAACAGTGCTTTAGGCTAGTAATTGGTGGAGGAAGACGAATGATAATTGTAATAGCAATTACTTGTCACAACATGCACAAAACAATTTTAGAGACGGATCCTTGTCATTAGGTACACTGTTTATTATGGCACTTTACAAGTTCTTTTGAATGCACGAAAAAATAGCACAGGACTGTTAATATATAAAAAAATAGCACAATATAGCACAATACTGTTGCAGGACTGCTAAATGAAAAGTGAATGCTCACCTCTTTAATGATTTTTAGATAAAATGTTTTCCCCAGTGCAGCAAATCTTTTATATGCTAATGGAACCATTCATGTGCCGCTTAGCAAATAACGCATTTAGATCCCATAGTTATTTGTTATTGTTTTAAACTGTGCTCTGTTCTGTTTAAATATTTAAAGAGAACACAGTCATAACCCTATTAGACAAAACCACATTAAAAGTACAGGCAGCAATTGAGATAAGTAGTTCACCATCTGACTTATCCAATTAAGTGCACATTTAAGAGTGCAAGTTGCAACTAATAACAATAACAATTGAAAAAGACAATTTTGTACATTTTTAAGTTAAATGCATTGGTCTGGTGCATTTTGAAAGCAAAAATAAGTGACCAGAAATATAAAGAAATAATGCTGTGCTCCAGTGGTGATTTAGATCTTCATGATTTTTTAGGTAAGTATACAAAAATCCTTGACATTATCTAGTGGCTATACAGTGTATACTTGTGTATCACACACTATACCACTAGTACAGTGTGTACATTATTGTGATCTCAACAAAATTTGCAAAAAAATGTAATTTAACATAATAGATCAGAAAATAACAGTAGGAAGGCTAAAATTAATTTAGGATGGATATGAGATCACTGCTGAACAAAAGAGAAGCAATAAAAAACGTGGCTATGTTTTCTTGAGAAAACATATTTGTGTTAATCATTTATATCCAGGCAGATATAAGCTTCATCAGTTCATCAGAAAAGCTCTCTTTCATCATGGAGGTGTATTCTTTAAAAGCAAGGTCACTGGAAACATCTACAATTCACAATTCAACCTTCCCTTTCATTTGTGTTCTGTTTCATTTCCATGTCTCAAGTAAATGAGAAAGCATGAAGGAAATATGAGCCCTCATTCTTAGTGGCTTATATAAGACCCGGCGTGTCATATTCAGTAGAATTTGTATGATTACTGTATATTTTTTTTGCAATGTTTTAAAAATGATGTTGTTCTGAGTATTTGAGTGCTTGGAAGGTTTGCTTGCACACAGTTGGGTGTGTCATGAATGACACGTCATACTTCTGTCAGGAATTCCTAGGGTATTGTGTTCTCTAGGAACAACAAATTACAATTCTAAAAGCACAGTCAACTATTCAGTTATGTTGCTTGTTTGTGTAGTCAGGGGGGACTTGGATGCTGGACATCATTTTGGTAAATGAACCTATGATATGATTTTTTTCAGAAAGAGATTTAAAACTGATCTCCCCCCATTTTGTTTCAAACCCATATTCTAACCCATATTTTTATGGAATATAAAACAGGATTTTTTTAAAGAATTTTGTCTGTGTGATTACAGTAAATGGAAACCAAAGCTTTTAGGCTTTAAAAGGCACCACAAAAGTGCTATTAGTACAACAGCTGTATCTGAGCTATACATTAAGTCTTCTAAAGCCACACAGTAGTGCTGTTTTCTTTTTCTTATTTGAATTTTGTGGAGGTTGAAAGTATTAGAGGGATTTGTGTCAGCTAAAATGAAAGTCGTTTCAGCAGAAGCTATTACATCTTGATAAAAAGACATTTGTAATTTAATGAACATGAACATTGAAGTCATGCATAATATATCTAAGCTATAATGTGTATACACAGTGCATACACAGCACTACATGAAAGCAAGTAATTAAGTTAGATCAACTGGAAACTGCAACAAACTGAATATGCTCATATATTATTGATTTAGTTGTGGCTTCATTAACAGCTACAGCATATTCAGTGACAAAGGCCAGTACTGGGAAATAAATCCCAGCCCTCCACAAAGGTCTCTGGCATTTGACATCTAGGACATGATTTGTGATTCATTTTTACAAGGGTTTGTAAGTAAATTAGACACAGCAAGAGTTTATTCACTGAAAATCAGTTCAAACTGCTAAACAAAAATCCCAAATTTATACATGAATCAGTCAAAGCCCAGAATTGGCCTATTAATTAAAATTTGAGTAGACCCTATTGAAACAATGATCAATGTGTTTAATAATCTAATTAATTTATGGTGAGAGTGTCCTCTGGTATTGATGTGGCTGGCACAATATTGATACACTAGGTCCAACATTTCACTTTTGTTTAAAATTGTGTAATGTATTCCTAAACACCTGAAGACCTACAGAATCTATTTCATCAATAGCTAAGTAATTCATGTAAGTTAATGTAAAGTTAATACCATATACCTGAGGTTTAAAAAATTACATTGCATCCAACTGTAGCATTTTTAAATTAAATATTTATTCATTATTATTATTAATTAGCAATAAAACGAAACAGAATTCTTCACATCCAACATATTCTTTTTATCTTTTTCCCCTTTTACCTCTGAAAATTAAACATGATTTATACTTTTTAGATTTCAGACCCAAATGACAGACCTGAGTTATAATAATAGCTTTTGATTTTACCATCTCTCTCTCTCTCTCTCTCTCTCTCTCTCTCTCTCTTTCTGTTGTAATTAGACGTGTTAGCAGCAGTACTGCCGTGTATCTGATAATAAAGGCTGAGAGGGATGTAATCTGCTCCTCTGCTTTTATTTCACAGGCTCTCACTGATGAGGTTAACAATAAAGGAAATTAATGACTGTCATAGTTCAAACCCATTAGAGATCTGTCCCCGCTCAGCCCTGTCTCCTGTACATGAAAACATACGCAGACACAACGCCTTTCGCAGTACACGAAAACAACGCCTGTACACGAAAACATACACAGAGACAACGCCTTTCGCAGAGAGAACGTTTTTAATATACCTATTAACCAGTGGATCTCTGTAGTGCTGGAGACCAATAGCAACTACATCAAAATCAACTACGTCAACTAAAAACTAACATAAAATAACCACATGAATAAAAAACACATTCAAGCTGTGGTCTAAAAAATCTCTGTTGTGCCAATTTGCAGCTTAAACTAAGTCTGCAGGCAGCAGGTGTTAGAAAACACAAAGCATTATGGGAGGAGAGAGATGACATGCAATTGTTGGACGCATGTGTCAATCTGAACTTGCTGATGGTGGTGTTTATATCCTCTCAGATTCACATGTGTCTGAGGAGTTCATTTTGTGGCAACGACTGTCTGAATGTGAAAACACTCAGAAATGTTCACACTAGGCAAAACAAGATGTCACAATTGTCCTTAGAAACCGGTGAGTATATATATGGTTGATGATTATGAAACGGCTGCCACCTGGAGTGGGCATGGCCCAGGTACGTGGTCATGGGAAATGTAGTTTTAATATTCCGGGGAGGGCTCCCGCTGGTGGCAGCTAGAGGGAGCCACAGAGGCTGGATTCGTAACAGTTCTAAAATGTTATTCTGTAATTGTTAGTGAAATGATTTCAAAATTTTACAGAATAAAAAATGACTGACATTGTTGAATAACATTGTTACAAAGCAATAACATTAATACAATAATCTAAAAATTGGTCATTTTGAACATTCCTAGAACATTTAAAATACCATTTTAAAATGAACATATTACATTTTGTTACTTAAGTTATTGCAACATTATGCAACTTATAAAAATGTTCTGGCAACCTAGCAGGGTTGTAGGATATACCTTGTTTAAGGCAGCATTTTGCTGTCATTATTTTTAACAGCACTGACCAGTAGCTTCACATCCCTTCTTACATGCCAATAAGCTACAGTTAAGCAGTAATGAGAACAGCAGATCGCAGGTCATTAGATGTTTCGATTATAAAGCTGTGTCCTTTTATAACCTCTGCATTTTCAAGTAGCGAGATTCTACTTGAAGTACGTGGTTAGAAAGATGTTAGGCCACATACAGCTAGTTCCTTATTGGCTTTGGAAGTAAAATCAAGAGATAAATTGTTGTCTATTGATTTGTAAAGAAGAAATTCTGGGGACAATTTTGATTGAGATCTTGAGGTCTTGGAAGCAGAAGCTGGCCATTAAAGGCTAAAAGATTCAGAAACACACTGCAAAAAAACAATAGCCAAGAGAACCTGAGTGAGTCAAAAACCTACAGGGGTTAAAGCATCATTCAGAGGCAGGAAGTAGCAGGCTAAAGACTTGCTAAACTGCATAAACACATTTTGCTCCACAAATGTTCATCTTTACGTTTTTTTAAACAAACATTTTAGATCAAAAATAGCTAGTATTGGGGTCAGGACTGACCAGTGTGGTTTAGCTGGTCTCATCTTCTGTAGTAGATATTGTAGACAACATTCTGCAGCCAAAATGTATCTTTATTTAATTTCAGAGATATTCAAAATGTGTTCTGATGAATTTGAACATCTTACCCATCCTTGGTATGATATCGGCCAATCAACACTTGCCATTTTCTCCTGACTTACTACTATTAGTTTGGTACTACTATTATTACTACTATTGTCAGAGCTGACTTAGGATGAAAAAATCAATAATGAGTAGGATGAAAAAGATTTTAGTGTTGAAAATGTACAGATAGTTTGACAAATATGGAAAAGCTGCACATGATCAAAGAGGTTTAAGAAATTAAATATGAGTTTCTAAAGGTTTCAGACAGACTGATTTCTAATCAGTGTAGAGTTTATATGCAGTACAGGAGGCTGGGCTTAGCTGTCAGTATCAGATCTCAATAACAGTCTCTCTCTTTCCTTATTAAATTACCCATGCAGAAAATACAAGAACTAAAGCTTCTCTCTCCACAAGTCACTGAAGGAAGGCAGTGAAAGGACAATTAGCTGCAAGTTCACTTCTTTCTGACTGGCAAATTTGATCATGTGGGTTATGTCAACGCTGTGTACAGTGTGTTTATTGAAAGGTATGAATGGTTTGAACTCGTGCTGGGAGAGGAATTGAACATGATAATCCTTACATGAGCTTTTCTGTTTGCAGCTGGTAAAAAAGAGCAAAATACTTCAAAGAGTAAAACATGGGACAGCAAATGCCTCAGAGATTTGCCAAATTCTTACATGAACATTCATATTTATGAATACATATCCTTAAACATCTTGAATTTTTGAGGACAAATATGGGATTGTTTTTGTTTTAGTAAATCTAAACAAAATCATCTATGATGATTATCATTTTATCACAAGCCTGAATAAAATGATTGTTAAACATGTCTTTATCCTAATTCTAAGACTCTGGCCTGTGATGGAAAACAATTGCATTTATTAGCACATTGGATAAATAGTTCCTACATATTCAGATCATATAAAAGGTACACAAGCTGTAACCTCACATGCTCACTGACGGCTGGTTTCAAACTCTGATTCTTGAATGGATTTTCATAGCTAATGTTCTTTTCACAACATCACCTCATTTGAAACATTGTCTGTTTTTATTTGTATGGACACACCGTTCATCAACAAGCTGGACTGTAAATCCTGTCTGTAAATAAACAGGCAGGATTAAACGGGAATCTGAATAATCAAGTTTAGCAATAAATTATACAAAAATTATAAATATGGAATTAAAAATGGAAAGTAAAAATGATGACAAGCATGGACAAGTACCATATTTTTCTTATAAAATGTCAAAAGAAAACATAAATACAACATGAAGAAGGTATTTTAGTTATGGTAAAATAAATTTTAACTGATTCTGTCTTTTTCTTTTAAAACTTAAGTAATTGAAATAAGTACAAAAACTGGAACATAAGTGTCTTTTCAGGTAATGCTTTAAGCAAAATTCAAACTGCATCCTTTTATGAAATGCCTTTCTGATCCACTTCAAGAATGCTCTTCAAAAGATTAAGTCTATCAGAACTGTGTCTTCATTTTGATTCAAGCAGCACAAATGATTAGTTTTCAAACTGCAAGACAATGTGATTAATCAGAAATTAAGGCCTGCAGAATTATAAACAGAACATTTGTGTAATGTGCAGAAGATGTGTAATTCCTTTTGCTCAAAAATTAGCTGTCTTCAAATATCACATTCTCATTCCCTCATCACATCACCATCTGAATGTTCCTGCAGAGTAAAAATAAATTTACCCACAATGTCAATACACTCATGTCATTACAAACACACATTCTTTTTCTCTCCAAACCCCCGAGCTTACATCAGACCTGAACCCACAGATATCATTAAGCATATTTGATCTTCAGAAAGTCATTGGTTCTTTATGAGTCAGTGACAGCATGAAATTCTGAAATCGCATATTTTCTTGGAAGAGAAACTACATCTGCAACTCAGCCAGGAGGAAGGGAAGATCATGCATTTATAAACCTGCTGCGTTGATCAGCTTAAATGATAAAATGTACATAAGAGTTACTGGAGTTTGGTCTCTCTGGAAAAGATCCTAAATTATTCACCATTATTCCACTAAATGGGTTTATGGTGGTTTGTGTGTCATTTAATGACCTGTTTTGGCTTAATTGAATCTCTTCATTGATTTGCTTGTAGATTGGACACTTAAGGCTCATTTGCTTTCACTGGTGTGTGACTGAAGTAATTATTCACCAGGGCTATTTACACAACACTGTTTTCAACTAAAAACTGTTTTGAAAGGAAGCTATTGTTGTCCTCAAATAAACTACAAAAAAATGCTAATACAAATGCGTTTATGTTTTTTGACAAAGCAACATCAGCAGCATAAATTTAGTCATTCTTACAGGGTCTCTGCAATCAGTGATTGTTTTGACAATGTTGTCATCTGTATATGAAACTTAAAAATTAAAGGATATACTATTTAATGAAAGGATATGAAATTAAAGGATATTTCACTTTTAGTTTATTGTTGTTAGGTAAACATACCTTTTAAATCAGTCCGGTATGCAAGAAAAGTTAAATGTATATGTTCATATTTGTTCATTTGGCCCCTTATTTATGCTTAGTTGTATATGCAGTGGTGGTGATTTGTTTGTAATTTCAACAAACCAACAAACAGCTAAAGCCGAGTTATTATTTAAACTCTCAAATCAGTGACCTCTTAAACCTATTAAACTTAAAGTTTTATAAAACACTGACACAATTTTGACCATGTTAACATGGAATTGTTATTCTTGAATTACAATAGTATAAACAAAGAGTCACCAGTTATTTATCTGTAAAGCAATACAAGTGTCATCTAAATGAAGAGCTAACAATGAAACTTCACACCTTTATGAGGGCTAATTACTAATTTTAATTAAATATCTCTTGTGTAATGATCTGAGGCACTTTGTTTGCATGTGTCTCTGAGGTTCCACTCAAGATGTGTCCATGCATTTGAAAGTGAGATTATGAGTACGCAGTCTGCCCCTTCTGTTCATAATGCTGCAAAAGTTAAAAGTCAAAAAGAAAGACACAAGAGCAGCACACAGCCCGATGCATAAAATCCCCACATTCTGTTCAATTACCTATTTCCCACAACGAGATTATGGGTCTTCTTCAGCATACCTCTGGAAGGTTCGTTTTAAATGACTATATTTTCAATTTGAAATTTGTTCACATGCAAAATATAATTTCACTAGGGGTGTGATTTTAAAAAGAGATTCAGCAATGTTAAAGATATGGGAGAAAATCTTCAGAGATTGAAGTGCATAGTGTAGGTTCATGGTTTTTTGTCACTTTAGTCTTCCTTTCCAAGTTGCTAAGGTTGCTTAAATCAGTAGCTTATCTTTCTGCATTCTGTTATTGCTGAAAGTCCTGTTTTTATTTTTGATTTATTTTATTTTTATATTCTGAAGTCTGTGATAAAAACAAAATTCTGTTAAATAAATCAATTATAAGAAAACATAGCAACCTGAATCCTAACACTATACATAAATAAAGAAACATGTATTAATATCTGTTAATATAGATATTACTATAGATTAAAACTAAACTGAAAACATAACTGAAAACCATACTGGAACTTACAAACTGCATTTATCATATGTAAGGTTAATAAGGTCCTAAATATTTCTGACCAGCTCTGTGGGCTAATAGTTTATACTATATGGTGCAGACACACTAGGCAGTGGCAAAGTGGGCAGAGAAACAAGCACAAACCACAAAAGTCTTAAGATTTTGGTTTAATAAAGTCTTTAACTTTGCCAGAGGGCTCGCATTTTACATAGGGGCAGACCAAAAACAAGAAACTGGCTCCCAGTGCAACTCAGCTGGGTCTCCCTCTTCCCCCCGGGCTCAACTGAACAGTTAGGCTTTTATAATGGAGGCTCCACCCCTAAATTCCAATTGACCAATGACACTGTTTCAATTACAAACAATTGAACTAGAAATGTACATATTTTCCCAAAATCACTATACAAAATCATCATTATCATTGTTAATTAGTCTATATTTTCTTGTAACAAGAAATGGTTTTTTTAGGGATAAACATACAGGGAGTGCAGAATTATTAGGCAAATGAGTATTTTGACCACATCATTCTCTTTATGCATGTTGTCTTACTCCAAGCTGTGTATGCTTGAAAGCCTACTACCAATTAAGCATATTAGGTGATGTGCATCTCAGTAATGAGAAGGGGTGTGGTTTAATGACACGAACACCCTATGTCAGGTGTGCATAATTATTAGGCAACTTCCTTTCCTTTGGCAAAATGGGTCAAAAGAAGGACTTGACAGGCTCCGAAGTCAAAAATAGTGAGATATCTTGCAGAGGGGTGCAGCACTCTTAAAATTGCCAAGCTTCTGAAGCGTGATTATCGAACAATCAAGCGTTTCATTCAAAATAGTCAACAGGGTCGCAAGAAGCGTGTGGAAAAACCAAGGCGCAAAATAACTGCCCGTGAACTGAGAAAAGTCAA
>JBAJNP010008236.1:0-20693 GCA_036877545.1 Yasuhikotakia modesta | reverse complement strand
GACAGATTTAAATACATTCTGTTGTATCACACACCCTCTTTAATGTGTATTTGTTGTTCTGATATCTAACTGCCACTGTGTGAAAGACAAACAAGTGCCACAATCAATCCTTGAGTTTTAAGCAAACAGTGTGCAGACTGTGCAATGCTAGCTAATGTGTCTCAGCAGACTTAAGTAACTACAGAGACCTTATAGTGTGAAAAAAGTGGGTCTGTTTGTCATTGCCAGTATGCCCTACAGGGGCAAAGCATGAGTACTCCAGTCCACAACATACAGCAGAACCTTATCCAACACTTGGATTAGCGCCCGGTTCTGTATGGGAGCTAATTAGTAAGATACTCTAGTTTGGGTAACCTTTTGTCCTTTGAACCTTTGACCTATTTTCACTGTGGTCTTTCTAATATCCTGCAGAGATTTCTGAGGGGCTGAAGATCAGCTTGAATGGGAAAAAAACAACTCCACAGGGCATCTAACAAACCATTAAACAGTACAATGATGTCTGGACCTCCACTAATGAAGTTCTTAGAAACGCAATGGTGCAAGAGTCTCTTTTTCTGCTTATAAAATGTAAAACATTAAAATCGGGGGTAAACTCTGTGCGATTGACCCGCACTTGGCAGAAACCATGGAAAACTGACTCCCTGGAAATACGATCCGAAAGTAACCCGGGATTCAAGGAAAGCAGGGCACCTGTTAAGCAAGTTGATTGATGTTGTGCAATATGTAAATTAGTACAGAAGTAAAATTTATTTTTAAGACTCCTAACTTGAACATGAACGAAGACTGTGATGTTTTATGCTTGTATGTTGTCAGGTTAGGTATGTAACATCAGTTACCTGATCGTACGGCTTGCTGGCCAGATCTCTAAGAGAGTTTTTGCAGATCCTTTTACCATTTCAGTTGAGAGGAATGCTAACTAACAGTGACTTAGCAAAGCCCCAGGCATGTCACAATTCGCTAATGGCATGACACGTATGTCGGCGAGCCTCACCTATTGATATATGTCTGGAGGTGCCAAAGAGTGTGTACAACAAGACAGGATAAAATGACGAATATAAACCAAATACTGGAGGCACAGCTGCTAACATCGCATAAGCAAGACCTGTTGAATGAGAGAGAAAGAAAGAGAGAGAGAAAGAGAGATTTATGCATTCAAATGCCCAAGAATCAGATTCATAAAAGATAAGATTAAACAATGATAGATAATTTGTTTAGATAACATCTGACCTTGAGGTAGCTGCATTACACCTGTGCTGATACCAGAAACTACGTCCCCAAAAAGGTATTTTTTCACTGGATATGATGGCAGCCATGTTATAATAGGCAGGAAACTAAGTGCGACAGATTTGGCTTTCTCAGACGAACAGCTGAAAAACAAGGAAATGGGTTTATCAGATTTAACAGACGCTGTTTGATTATATCATTTTGTATTGTTGTGTAACGCTAGTAGTAACGAAATTGTACTGGCAAGATATGATAACATTAGAAGACAGTCATAAATGACTAACAGTTATTTACACAGTCAAATAATTTATGAAGTTAAAGCTGACTTTAACTAGATAAGACACAAACCTGATACCATTTTTACAGTTTTGTATGTAATGACAATAACAATATAATAAGCACAATTCACAAATGTGCTTATTAGATTAGGGAATACACAACAGTGCTGTATAACTATATTTATTATAATAAAATATTTCAGATACAGTGAAACTATTTCGAAATCTTGAAACCATTCTTTTTGATTAGATTTTGAGCCCCATATTTTGGGAATTTATATTTTGGGAGTTTATTATGAGTTACAAAATCTACCTGAGCTGCTGTGCGATTCTCCCTAGACAGGACCTGGTTGTTCTTTTCTTCCTGTGTAGAAGTTCAGAGTCTATGTATCCTTCATTGAAAACGGGTCGTTCCACACGGTACCTCAACCCAGCGGACGGTTCCTGGTCAGGAGTCACATGTTCCATAGCAACAGTGGCGACGAGGCGGGCATGTCAGGTTATCACTGACCTCATATACGTCCTCTTCCTGTTTCAAATGGATGGTGGCGCGAGATCTGTCTATGAAAAAATGCTTTACTATCAACTTCTAAAGACTAAATGATGCCGTTTCTATTCCAGGAGAATTGCAGTGTTATGACGTCACATTCCTCCTAATGCATTGAAGTTGCACTTATAGTCCCATTTACTTTAAAACACAACACCAGTCTGTCTAAAACACACTGCAGTCAAATGCAATATTGCATTCTTGTTAAATGTCATTTGTTATTGGAAATACTGATGTTATTCCCCGAAGTGACGTGTTGACAAAACAGACGTACACAAACATTACAAACCGTGACACGAAAGCCAACGACATGCAAATCCGAAAACATAACAATACGATATATGCAATGACAGCGACTGTGTCTGTTTGTCTGTACCACGTTTTACAACATTATAAGTTTAACGACGTGAAGAAATCAGTGAAAATGAAACGAATGCAATGTACGATCCCAAAAACCTGTTAAGCAGGTATGACACAAGCAAAAACGTTTCGCGCAGCTGCTCTGGTTTAAAAGATGAAAAGAAACAAAAAGCATCCGACCTCTCACCGCTTCTGTCCCACAACTGACCCAAGATCGGTTAAATAAGGTGACTAAGAAGCGAGCATCGGGACTCGTGTGGGGATGCGCTTAGACTACATCTTAATAATCTGCGGGGCTGATCTGAGAGGCGCTACGTCAACCGCCTGCGTCACTTTTTCCCCGCAATGCACCATGGGACATGGAGTTTTCCTCACTAAAAGTACCTTTGAAAATGACAGGTCTTTAAAATGAATTGACCCGAATAGCATACATAAGCTGTAGACCGTGATAATCGCAGATTACATAGAGGATGTTATGTTATGTTAACTTTAAATTAAGAATTAAGAAATCATTTTTATATTCAAGTGCAAGTGTAATGTTAAGGCGCCCTCTTGTGTGACAACTTTGCAACAACTTCAAAAATGTTGATTTATTTGCATTTTAAGGGGATTTATAAACAAAACCCTTAGTGTTTATGGAGAAAGCAGTCCTTTACTAAAACGTTGAATATTTACGAGCAAACACAGAGGTATTCACTATTACAGTAATATTACACAGTCACAGTATTACACAGTTTTAAAGGCCTTGTTTTGAAACGTTATTTATAGGTTATTTACAAGCGGTACAATAACACTGCCTTTATTTGCAGAAACGTGGCAACATTGAGTATGTGTTTTATAAATATAAAATAAAACATTGTTCTGGTTTATCATATATATTATTAATTACTATATATATGATTGTTTTTCACTTGCAAAACATCCAAACAGGCGTCAGCCTGCAACTTTGGGGTTTCAAGGTGGGTTAGTATTACACGGGCTGAAAGTTACGCATGCGCACATATAAACAAGGGTTAGTATTATATGCATGGCTTTACACACTACAGACACTTTGTTTAGTAATGATAAAAGGAGAGGAAAGAAACGCCCACTGGGGTTTGTTCTGCACATGGGCTGAGTGTTCAAACGCTTTGAGTTCATTGACTGTTAGAAAGCAGGAAATGCCTTGAAAGACAACAAGTACAGATTTATTGTGATGCGTTTTTTGCTTCATATGTCAGTAACGCTTGGCTGGAGAGTAAGCGGATGTTTTCTGCTATTATGTTCATCTAGTTGTTTTATAGCTGACCTGAACGCTAAAGGTTTTTAGGTGACACGTCCAACTTAAATCATGCAAGGAGCAACGAAAAATGATGAAGAATTTTCCTTCGTGAGTCCAGTGGTAAAATACCTCCTGTTTGTCTTCAATATGATATTTTGGGTAAGTGATGCTCACTTCTGCACATAGGCTGAACTAACTAACAATCTTTTAATACAAAGACAAACTGTTTCATTATATAAATAAAGATTCTTGGATTGGATTAATTATTAATGTGTTTTATTGAGCTTATATGCAAATAGATGTACTTTGCACACAGACTGAGGGGAGCTCAAATATAACCAGAAACACACTAAAGCATCACCTATGGGCATGTCTCAACACCATTGTGCATTGCTTAACCACGGGGTACATTCTTAAAATACCTGGAAAGCGCATAACATTCAGTGCCATAACAGCGCAACCTGTTTGATCTTGACCTGATATACTCAGAAACCACTCAGAAACTCCCAAAAGTCCCAAAGTGCCCCAAAAGTTTGAGCCTGCTGTGCAATACTATCTTGCTGGAATAATAATGAGTTTACATTAGACCTCATCAACAAAACCCTCTTTGGTGAAGTTGGTGATACTGCCAGTTTACTTTCCAAACTTTCTTGAACTTGTTGCCGTTGCTAGGCAGCGAGTCTCATCGATTCATATGCTGATAGAGAGACGCGGGGTGTTTGGATGCCCTGTAGTATTTAGTGAATAATAGAGCTGAATGAATAACGTCTCTTCAGTGGGAGAAACAGATACCCCAAATATTTAAAACGGTCTTAGATCATTTAGTTACTTTAAGTATCATTTGGTGATTTGCATAAGATTATTTTAAGATTATATGGTCAACTCAACAAAGTTGATTTGGACACGTGACAACAGGTCACCCATAGCCACAATGTAACTATTTAAAAACAACAATCTCCAATAGATTGCCTGCCTGCTGGTTTAAATGCAAATACCTAAGGAGATTTCAAGCTGAAAGCCTCATGATCTGTTCAGTTATTATTATAACCTATTGTAATGCTGTGGCTGTTATACTCTGTTGACTATATACTTTGTTATGACTCTGTTATGCTGTTATTGACATTAGGTTGGTTCTTTGTAAGCCACAAAGCACTGGAGGCACCAAGCCCTCTTTTTCAGTTTGATAATATTCACATCTGGGTTCCTGTTAGCAGTAATAGCAGTAAATAGCTATACAGGATTATACTGCACCTGTGGATTATACCTGGGATTCAAACCCATGACTTTGATGTTGCTAGCATTATGCTTGTGTCATCTTAGCTACAGAAGTAGTTAAAATGCTAAATTATACAATAGACAAAATATAAATGAGTCAGACCAATAAACGTATTATGTTAAAAAGTAACACTTTATATACTGTCACCCTTTATTTCTGCCTGTGAAATGATCTCATTTAAAGGCTACAAGCACTGCTTTCACAGGAATAAAAGGCTGTAGAGTTTCATAGTAACGTGATAGCTGTTTGAGAGAGGGGGGCTACGTTGTGTCAAACAAGCGGAGCCCTTCAGTGGCGGAGTGTGAAAGCACCTTAAAGTTTCGCTTTGTGTGCAACTTCCTGTCTGTTCCTCTTCTCATACATTTTCTCACATTCTGATGGTTTTGATGATCCTATACGCATACAGAGCGAAATCTTGTGAAGCCTTCTGACTACTGCAAACTCTACAATGACACTTACAAATCTAGCTGTTATGCCTTTTACCTGTTATTTTATATAATTGATGAAAACTATTTGAAAAATAAGGATTTTAAGCTTAAAACACTGTGTGTTTTGATGTATAAAACTGACTGTAATTTTCCTTATCTTTCCGTTAGATAATCGCGATGATCCTGATTTCTGTTGGCATTTATTCCAGGATAGTTAAACATGGTAAGTGAGTTCAGCTGGAACAAGAAAAGGTCATAATCTTACCACATTTTACCACATTTACAAGATGGTTTTACCACATCACATGATGGTAAATCAGATCAAAATGAGCTATTGCTGTTGCAAAATGCTACACTGTTACCAATAGTTTTCATAAACACAAATTAAATATTACTTTATATATTATTATATTAAATATAAATATAAAGCAGTTTTGTTTAAGATTTAAGTGCCATCATTTCTAACCATAGTTTATTAATTATCTACAGAATAAAATGGTGGGTCTGTCTTTATGTCTGTCTGCAGAGACAGCGCTGGCCTGCTTGACTGTGGATCCTGCTCTCATCCTGTTAATAGTGGGGGTTCTAATGTTCTTCATCACGTTCTGCGGCTGTGTGGGTTCTCTGAGAGAGAACATCTGCTTACTGCAGACGGTCAGTCAGATGAGATTCAGCATCGTTTCAGTTCACCTTTAAAAACATTTCAAATAAAGTGTTACACCTTTTGGAAACTATATAATTGTCAACTGTTATAACAGACGATCCGGTTTTGTGTTTTGTTTGCTTGTTTTCCTGCAGTTCTGCATTTTCTTGACCATAATCTTCCTGCTTCAGCTGCTGGCTGGTGTTCTGGGTTTTTTCTTCTCAGACAAGGTACAAACATCATGAGTCAGATTTGGAAAGCACATCCGATTGGCTGATAGCTGTAGTACACTAATAATACAGCACAGCGAGTTTAAACACGTATGCCGCTAGCTTTTCTTACCACCTAAAAACTAAGTGTTGACTTGAAAGTGAAACATAAAAATCCCTTTTGTTACCCAAATGTATACTTTGCTTAGTCAAATAATAATCACAGTTTTAAGCCTACATTTTAACTTTAATTCTTTTTATGTAAGACTGTATTATAAATGTGTCGAATGATGGCGAATGATGTGTAAATACAGACATAATAACAGTATTGAAACGTTCTGAACATGATTTAACAAGTTCAGACCTTTCTTCTAGTTTTAGTTGTCGTGCGCCCCCTACTGTCTGTTACTTGTTAGTAAATGCATTGACGTTATTTATCTGTACATCCATTGCAGGCACGTGGCAAAGTAACAGATATGGTCAACAACTCAATCAAACATTACAGAGACGACATTGACTTGCAAAACCTAATTGACTATGGACAAAAACAGGTCAGAACTGTAAATGCATGTAAGGTTTTGGTATATATTTACATTTAAGATCGTATTTATTTTGTCTTATTGTTTGATTATGACTCTTTTGAGCAGTTCAGCTGCTGTGGAGGGGTCTCTTACATGGATTGGTCTCAGAACATGTATTTTAATTGTTCTGAAGAGAACCCGAGCAGGGAACGTTGCTCAGTTCCCTTTTCCTGCTGTTTGCTGTCTAAAGACGAGGTGAATTGAATTTGTGTTGCACATATTCACATCAATGTTTGCATATACTGCGTATTATGATTTAAGTGCCACTTAATCAAATGTGGCTTAAATCTGCTTACTTTATATTATATGTAATATATATATATATATACTGGTTGTAATCTGCCCCCTCTTATAACAGGCTGTTATAAATACTATGTGTGGTCAAGGCATGCAGGAGTTGAATTATCACTCAGCCAGTGAATTCATCTATACCAACGGCTGCATTGATAAAGTAGTCAACTGGATTCACAGCAATCTGTTTCTGCTGGGAGGCATTGCACTGGGCCTGTCCATCCCACAGGTACCTCCTGATCTGCTTATAAACACTCACTGTGCCACAAAAGAACCATTTTGGCTGTTTCACAAAAGGTTCTTTGTTGTGGAAAAGTTTCCTTAGGAAGAACGGAATGGTTCTTTCAGGAATTTTTGACTGAATGGTTCTCCAAGGAACCAAAATGGTTCTTGATTCTGTGGCATTGCTGTAAAGAACCTTTTAAGAATCTTTATTTTAAGATCATACATGAGACTATTGTCATGTCATGATGTCACGACAGCTAATATAAACACCAGCTCTGTAAGATTTGTTTAACCTGACAGTTTTCCTCTTTTTTCCAGCTGGTTGGAATTCTGCTATCCCAAGTCCTTATTAATCAAATTCAGGATCAGGTTAGGTTACAGAATTACAACCTTCAGCATCGCTCAGACCCGTGGAGCTGAACTCTGCTAGAAATTATTTATTTTGTAGACGCTTAGCTGAACTGAACTATATTTGATCAGCTTGGGAACATATTTCTGTCTAAATGACGTCATATTGTGAATGAGGAGAACAAAGCTTACAACGTTCATCCAGGACATTTTAAAATGTGCAATAAGGCCATTTGTATCTTTTTTATGAATATTAATATTTGTATAAATAATGTAAGACACACAGGTGAGATACGGTAGTTAAAAATGTATTTTAAAATAAAAACATTGTAGAGGTATTTCTTTTAAACGAATGCATAGGAACATGAATGCATGTGTGTTTATAAGAGAGATGGAGAGATTTGGGGGCTGTGTGTGTGTGTGGTCTCACTGGCTGGTTCTATAGCAGTCAGGTTACACAGTGTTTTTAAAGAGGCCCTGTGCTGGGAACTCAGAGCACAGCTCACCAGCCACACCGAGACCAACAAGTACTGCTGCCTCACTCTCCAATACCAAACTACACAATGTTTATTCCTGTCCTTTGACAACTATGTTTGGTTGTCAAGGCGACAACCAGATTTGAGCATTTTACTGCACCCCGGGGATGAGGTGAATTATTCAGAGAGACTCAGTTATTAATCCCAGTCACTGTAAACACACAGGAAACTGCCTTAATGGTATATTTCATAACATCCCTGGGTTGCAGGCAAGTATGGAGGTTGAACAGTAATATGTTTCATATAATTCTGAGGGTGTGTAAACATATATAAACTCATAAAATGCATGCCACATTACCAATGCCACTACGTGTACATTTATTAAGGTAGTAAACATATGTTCTTAACATATTGCTTTGTTAAACGTTTGTGCTTTCACAGCACAAACACAAAAAATCTGCTATATATATATATATATATATATATATAAATGTAAATAAACATGAATAATTCAGGCAAACGTCAAGTGTCATTATTTAAAACAAACTTTAAAATATGAGTTCTGGTTTTGTTCTGTCTTATGGACGAAGGTGCATGGACATGTTATGGACAAAAACGGTGCAAATGATTAAATAAGACATAAATAAGACATAAATAAGAGATAACAGTGTGTGGTTTTACTAGAGGTTGGCATGGCTGTTTTGCCCCAGTACGAGGGGGATGGGAGTAAAGCTGGAGTTTTTGTTATTTATGTCCTTCCCTCCATCTGCATACCAGAGACTTGGGAGTCAAAGGCATTTAGCAGAACTCGATTCCGGGTCAGTTACGTCCGAGCCGTCTGATGAACAGATGAGATTTGACAACATTTCTCTCGCTTTGGTTTGGTTGTAAACCTGGGGGACGGGGGCGCGCATAAGGGGGATGGAGCGCGCAGCCCCGGGATCAAGTTACAGTCCCAGACTTTTCAGGGCGAGATTTTTTCTCTCCATCGGGAAAGTTGGGGGATGGTGAACGCGATCTGTTGGACTTCTTCAAACTCTTTAACTAAAGACCCGCAACCGTTGCGCTTTTTAAGCAACTTTGCGCAATGTTTCCAACTTTTGCGCAGTTTTTTGTACGGTTAAGAACTTTTCAATAACATGCCAGCAGGAAAGGGAGCATTCAAAACTTTGCAATAGGACGAAAGGGGATTTCTTCTGATGAACAAAAAATGCCAGATCAAAAATCCAGGAAATATCGGCACTTTGACACATTGCTGTAAACCTTCGTCTAGCGCACGAGTGGAGAAAGTTCATTTGTACACATTTGATGAACCGTCGTTACGTCTCCAAGATGTCCTCCAGACGCCTCGGCTCCATTGTTGGGGGATTTTGGATGCTTTGTATCTGGGCAGGCAGCTCCATGGCCGCTCGAGCCGTCAGCTTACACACAAATGAAAGCGTGTTCAACGACTTCTGTAAGAAAACGACAACTTGTGAAGTCCTGAAATACAATACGTGTCTGGGTTCACCGCTGCCCTACACGCACACGTCTCTGATTCTGGCTGAAGACTCCGAAACTCAAGAGGAAGCCTTTGAGAAACTAGCCATGTGGTCTGGTGAGTCTGTGATATATAATAAATTGGTGTTTACGTTGGTGTTGAATGTATTTTTTATTTACTTTAACCTTTCCTTATTGTCCTAAAATGTTTTGTTTGTTTGTTTTCTGTTTTGCTTTGCATCATAAAGAAGTTTATAAAGTGTTACCTAAGTCAAAATAAAGTCAAAGTCAAAATAAAGAGGAACCACAGCAATACTGTTGACATTTCTGATGTAAAGATTTTGGTATTGGGAGCACCTTCAATAATACACACATTCAAATGGGTTTTTACATCACTTATAATAGAAAAACACCTCGTTGTTAATTTTCACAAGTATCTCATAATGACCTGTCCATCACTTTCCTTCAAGATTCACACCTGAATCTACAGGTGTTCCCTGTGGGATCCCCATTGTTTCATTCCTGACTCATGGACCATTTCCCTTACATAATAAAAGTAACAGTTGTATAGTTACTAGTTGTATAGTTACAACTAGTTAGTTGTTTGCAGTGTATAGTAGATGCTATATCCATTGTAAAAGCCACTTATATATGATGTATTATAAGACACTTATATTGGCTATCATCACAACACTCTTAGCCAATGGGAGTTAGATGTCATTTGACAATAAAGGGGTAGTTTACTCACTCATATCATTCCAAACTTGTATGACTTTGTTTTGCATCAGAGAAGATATTTTGAACGACACTAGTAACCAAATACTGTGGCACCCATTCATATCCATTGTATGGACACAGAATCGCAAATGCATTTTTCAAAATATCTTCTTTCTACTTTAGTTAAACTATCCCTTTAACTGCTATTAACTCAAAATCTCTGTGTCCAGGGCTGAGAAACGCTCCTCGCTGTTGGGCTGTGATTCAGCCATTGCTGTGTGCCGTTTACATGCCAAAGTGCGAGAACGGAAAGGTGGAACTGCCCAGCCAACACCTGTGCCAAGCTACACGCAAACCCTGCAGTATTGTTGAGCAGGAAAGAGGCTGGCCCAACTTTCTCAAGTGTGAAAACTATGACAAATTTCCTAAAGGTTGCCAGGTTGGTAAAATTTAAAGAAATTAATAACAACACGAAATCGGTTCAAAAAATGTGAATAGAATTTTTGACTCTGGCTTTCAGAACGAGGTTCAAAAGATCAAGTTCAACATATCAGGACAGTGTGAAGCTCCTCTGGTCAAAACCGACATCCAGTCCAGCTGGTACAAGGACGTGGAGGGTTGTGGCATTCAGTGTAACAATCCACTCTTCACAGAGGACGAACACTCTGACATGCACAGCTACATCTCCATCTTTGGCTCCATCACCCTCCTCTGCACTTTCTTCACACTGGTAGGTAGTAGTTATATATAGTTAGTCCTGTAGAAGTATGTACTACGTCTTCATACTTCTGTAGTTGTTGCCTCAGGGAATGTCTACAAACCATTCAAGACTCCCTGATGCATGTTGCTTACAAATGTGGATCTGAAAAGCTCTTATTTGATTCAGTAAGAGTACAGAAACAGGTTTAAATCAGTTTTCCGAACTCAGCCCTGTGTATGGTACTTATTGACATAAAGTAGTGCATGTTTAGTTTTTAATTTTAGCATCTCATTCCAATTCCCCACAGGCCACGTTTCTTGCCGACTGGAAGAATTCCAACCGTTACCCCGCCGTCATCCTCTTTTACGTCAATGCCTGCTTTTTTATCGGAAGTATTGGATGGCTCGCTCAGTTCATGGATGGCGCCCGCAAGGAGATCGTGTGCAAAAGTGACAACACCATGAGGCTTGGAGAACCATCGTAAGTCAATGGACAATCCACACTTAACACTAAATGTAGACATTATTAACAGTCAGACACATTTAAAGACAACTAAATGAACGAAAATTGAAAATAAGCCAATTACTAATTACTGTTGATGAGGTATTATGAATAGTAATGAGGTTTCCTGGCTTGCTTTTGTTCCAGGTCCACCGAGACGCTATCGTGTGTGATTATATTCGTCATTGTGTATTATTCCCTCATGTCTGGGGTCATTTGGTTTGTTATGCTCACGTATGCCTGGCACACCTCGTTCAAAGCCCTGGGCACCACCCACCAGCCCCTATCTGGAAGAACTTCCTATTTCCATCTGGTCACATGGTCAATCCCCTTCATACTGACAGTTGCCATACTGGCCATTGCGGAGGTGAGACCGCTAATGAGAAATAATGGCCGTTTTCCTGTTTGTATTTGAAATTCATTGGCGCTAAAGTGACTCTGAAATGTCTCTTAGGTGGATGGAGATTCGGTTAGTGGTATTTGCTTCGTCGGCTACAAGAATTATAAATACCGTGCTGGGTTTGTTCTGGCCCCCATTGGGGTGGTTCTGGTCGTTGGTGGCTATTTCCTGATACGAGGTGAGAGAGATACACATCTTTGTGATTGATGGTGTCAAGTGATGCTGAATAATTTGTCAGTGTGGACTGAGGAGAAATTGCTGTTTTCTAGGTGTCATGACATTGTTTTCCATAAAGAGCAATCATCCAGGTCTTCTGAGTGAAAAAGCTGCTAGTAAAATCAACGAGACCATGCTGAGACTCGGTAAGTTCAGAACTGCCATTATATAGTTTCTTAATTGTACAAAATCGTTGTTATTTAAAGTTATTTAAAGTTATTTAATGCACGGACAGCATTATGAAGCATTGTGGTCAGTTACACCACAGCCATTACAGTATAAAATTGGTGTTAGCAAATAAAAAAATAGCATATTGTATAAATATATGCTAAACATTCTAATTTTCTAATCATGTTGGTTAATGGGTTAAAAATACAGAACCAAAAAATCCTGCTGGTACCGTGCAGGTTTCATTCACTATATAATTACCAAAATGCATTGTTTTCAAAGTATATTTGTGCCTCAAATATTTGCAATAAGTATATAAACATTCATGTTTCATGATTTAGAATATGTGGAATTACTCACTTGAAGGTGTGTCCTAAAAGGTTGCTTTGTGTGTTTTAGGTATATTTGGATTCTTGGCCTTCGGTTTTGTTTTAATCACGTTTGGCTGCCATTTCTACGACTTCTTTAATCAGGCGGAGTGGGAAAAAAGCTTCAGGGAATACGTCCTGTGAGTCTTTAGCAACTTTTCTGCAGCTACATGTTTTTTTAGCTAAATATTTTAGCTAAATATAAGGGCTGCTGTAATTTAGCATTTAATTTGGTTTTTAATACAGATGTGAGGCGAACGTCACCATAGCTCACCAGACCAACAAGCCGATCCCAGAGTGTGCCATCAAGAACAGGCCCAGTCTGCTTGTGGAGAAGATTAATCTCTTCTCCATGTTCGGCACAGGCATCGCCATGAGCACCTGGGTTTGGACAAAGGCCACCATCCTTATCTGGAAACGCACCTGGTTTAGGTAAGTTAACATGTAGACCCAATTATTTATGTTTTATTTAAATCAATTCTTGCTATACATAATTGAAATATTCAATGTGCAGTAATAGTAACAGTGTGTGATTTTTCTCAAATCCAAGAATCATTGGCCGCAGTGATGACGAGCCCAAACGTCTGAAGAAGAGTAAAATGATTGCCAAGGCATTCTCTAAAAGGAAAGAACTGCAGAAAGATCCGGAAAAAGAGCTGTCCTTTAGCATGCACACGGTCTCTCATGAGGGACCTGTGGGTAAGAACCCTCATGCACACTCATTTTAGGGTTCTCAGGGTTCTCATGAGAATATCTGAGAGTTTTAAAATATTAATTTCCAGGCCTGTTACATTTAATTTAGGAACCATAGAAAGTTAACAGTGTTTTAAATAATGAGGTTTGCAGCTACATGTATTTACCTTCTGGAAGTGTTCAACTAACATCTAAGGGAAAATTGAATGTTGTTTCTTTGTGCAGCTGGTATCAACTTTGACCTAAATGAGTCAATGGAAATGTCTTCTGCATGGGCCCAACATGTCACAAAGATGGTGGCTAGAAGAGGTGCAATCTTACCACAGGACATCTCTGTGACGCCCACCGGAACACCTGGTTAGCATTCTTTAGACATATACATTTAGACATAGAGTCACTATATTATGGAACAATAGTTTTAAATGATCAATCTGAAGTCCTTTTTGGCATTTTCTTTGTTGGTTTTTAAGAAAATATTGAAACTAATATCATAAGAGCTGAGAATACTGTATTCTTACAGGTAAATGAAAGCATAATCAAATGGGACAAAATAATAAATACAAAACACAGTTGGGAATTTCCTGTCATCATAATATCATGCATTTCTTTTTACAGTTCCACCTCAGAAAGAGAGAAACAAACTGTGGATGGTTGAAGCAGAAATTTCTCCCGAAATGATGAAGAGAAAGAAGAAAAAAAGGCGGAGGAAGGAGGTACAGCCGATGAGTCCTCCAGCAGACGAACGGAATACTACCTACCACAGACGGGAATTTGGCCCAAGTGCTGTGCCACGCCTTCCAAAGCTACCAGGCCACCGGAGTCTGGTGGCTAACCTGTGGGAACAGCAACGAAAACAGCAGGAAGAACAAGATATGCTTCCTGGGGCATTCCCAGAATTCCGACCTTCCTGTCCTATTCCCTACCAGGAGAGATACAGTGGATTGGGATACCTTCCCTCTAACCTATGCAACAAACCCTCCAGCCTTCCCCTTGCATCCTCTTCCCTCAGGAATAGTGTGCAAGATGAGCCAGGTCGCTTTCAACAATCGTCATGGCAACCTAACGGACCTTTTTTAAGGGATACCGACAGGACTGCTGTTGGGCCACGAGCTGATGGCAGGAGGGGCATTCCAATACACTCCAGAACCAATCTTATGGAGGCGGAGCTAATGGATGCAGACTCCGATTTTTAAGTCCGTGTAGTTGTTGGTGTTCATTTTGGCGCTGGATACTATGATTTTAATGCCAACCATTAAACTGAAGAGCAGAAGTCTGTCATGGTTGTGTTGGCTCCAGTTTAAAGGACGATAGCTGGCATTACAACCCTTACAATGATATGACATGCTGACAATAAATCACACAGAATGTGTGCAAGCTGTGTTTTATGAACAACCCCCTGCCTGCCATTGGTCAGCCACAACACACAGTCCCTCACGACATTGGTCGAGTGAGTGTTGCAGTTCCCACCTTTCTTAGGTGGTCTCCATTTTGTGCTGACATCACAGACCACCAGTTTCTTGCAAATCAAATGAAACATGCTGTCTTAACTGTTGCCAGTTTTCTAGAGCTAAATAAAAAACAGCAATTGTGGTTCTTCATTAAGAAAGAGTTTATTCAAAGCTATTGTTGTTAGTTTTGGTTGATTGTTTTTTTTAATTGCCTGGTGCAAGTAAGTCCACCTTCCTTTAATACGGAGAGTAAAAGAATTTAAAGGGCATTGTTTATGTTTTTGGACGCTTAAAAATAATATGATAAATTGATTAATTGGTAGCTAAAATGCCAATGGTTGCATAAGACTCTATTTACAGTTGTTTGTGTACAGTGCTATTAAAATATTATTTTTGTATGTTGTTGTTTTCTTTTGTACGATCATACTGTATGTTTTATTTACACCCTTTGAAGTAGTACTGATTTTTACACGCTTGTGTTGTACACATTCACAAATGTCAGATTTGTTTTTCAGCGTGACTTTGGTTAAGCTCTTTTACATGTTCTATTGTTCCTCAATTTGCGTAGTTTTTTTGTTAATATCATTGGAAATATTAACAAAATTGAAGCTGTCTTTCAAGAATGTATTCTTTGAAAATAAGCATATTGAAGATTTTTGGCTGTGACTCTTCTCTGTTTTTCTTATCAATCTTGCTTTTATTCCCATGAGCTTTTTGCGTGTCCAAAAGCTACACAAATCATTTCTATTTGTGTGTGTGTGTGTGTGAGAGAGAGAGAGAGAGAGATGGACTCCTAGTCTCATTCTTTTGTATATATTGTAGTATTGACACCTGATAAATAAATAAACCTGTTAATATTGACACAAACAGAAGGATTACAACAACAACGTTTTAAAGTAACAGAGCTGTTTTCATTTATGTTAAATTTAACTAAAGCTTTGATTTATGAATCCAGTTTCACTTCACTTTTTTAATACTATTGTTGTCCAGAGAAACTGGAAAAAGGATTTTTCCTGCTACATAAGATGTTGGTTTTAAAAACCCATTAAGATCAAAAGGTGTTGATCTACCTGTGATAAACTCATAGCTGTCATGTTTTAAAATGACTGGTCATATCTTAAGTAGCTTAAACAAATAAACAACAATATTGTATTGCGTGTTTTAATAAATAGTTATAATAATAAATAATTCAAAAATATATTACATAAAAATAAATATTGTATTGCTTCATAGCATTATTGAGAAACTGATGTATGTCCAGCTTTCGAAAACTTCAAGCTTGAATAGAAACGTATCCATTCGCCACTGATAGAACCGGGAAGCGCGTTCCCGTCATCAACCGGTGGCGCGCACAGCCGCTGGCTGATTATGAGCGCCGGTGGATGAGTGCGCGCTTGCGGCGGGATGGCGCACAACAAACACACGATGTCCGCTGATGTGGAGAGTCGCAGGCGACGGTCCACTGAAAGCTCAGGCGAGTATCAACATTAAACCACACAAGTAAACACGGTGAATGAGTTTGACCCGCAGTAATGTTGTGTGTTCAGTAGGAGTGAGTTTTTATCTTAAGTTGTTGGATCAGAAGTCGTTTAGGTCTCAGTGTGGTTTAATAAAACGCATTTAAGCGATGATCAGTTGCATGTGATGCACTTAACATAAGTTTTATAAGAGAAGAGATTTGTTTGGTTACTGCTCTGCAACTTTTGGAAATGTGTCACACCTGTAAAACACAAACTGATTTCACCTGCTGAAGTTCCTTCATTTACCAACAAACCTATTATTTGTGCACTTAACACAATATACACTTTGTATTTGTTTTTGTCACTGTTTAAAGGTGTTTTGTATTTGTCATTACTAAAAGTTTGTAGTTTTAAATATGAACTTTAAAACTACTTTTAAACTTAAAGTTTTAAATATGAAATGATTTATAACTTATTGAATGATTCATAACTTAGGTTCATCGTCTGCTATGTTTAGTTATTTATCGTTGTTTGAGATCTTTGAAGTCTTCATCAGACACAGACGTTTCTCCTATGATGTTATATGGGAGTCTGATGTTCATGTGACAGTCAGAGGTCTTGTGTTAGTTCTGCACTGGATGTTTGGGAACTAAATGACCAATGTGATGTCTTGCTGTGTTTGACGTTCAGAGCCCCTCTGGGACCATGAGACTAAAGGTCGCCGCTGTAGCTCCCAGTGCGACAGGCTGTGTGTGGCTGGTGCTTACCATGAGATTCCAGACACCCCCTCTCCCTGTACCTCTCAGTATTTGGGACATTTCACCCCAAAATGCCTCTCCACCCACAGTGAGTGTTTTCCACGAGCTATCAGTTACTAATGGACAATTTTATGCAATTTTATATCAGATATGATGAAGCCAATTTGATCACCCTTGAGGTATTTTATATATCAGAGTTAAATTTATTTAATACTTAATACATATTTAACAGTTTAACTCCACAGAAAATGTAAAGCATTATATTTTTATGATGACTTCATTATTTTAAGCTTGAGATATACAATGTATTTTATAAATGTATTTTAAAAATGGCTTCCACAAAAATTAATCCATGTACAGTATACACATTGTTAATATATAAATTGCACAAGTGATTTTATGAGGGTTTTTTTTTTTAAGGCCACCAAAATAGTTTAAACCTTATCAGCTGGAAATTAAAGACATATTTCCAATATTAGGAATTTTCTGACATAGCTGTACTGATGCTGACCTCATTCCAGGACATTCCCTGCATCCGCGGTGCCCAGACGACGTTTGGCAGGAAGCGAGCCTCAGGACCACCATCCGAGCGGAAAACGAGGTGGAGGCGCACAAACTCGCCAACAACTACAGGGTGTGTGAATGTGACTTCCCATTAAATATTCCTCTTGCCAACAGTAAGCTACGTTGTTGGAATTCTTGGAATGATGCATGGAATAATTGCATTTGTTTGTATGCCAGTTTGGTTTCAGGAAATGGAAGAGTCATGTGACTGAGCTGCCCATCGAGGACAGATCGGATGTGGTTAAAGAGCTTTATTCTGAGCTCAACTATATCAAACACCACTCAGGTTAGTGAAGGACCAATCAGAGGATTAGATGCAGTCACCCCGAAATTTGATTGAACGCTTAAGATGTGCATCATGTATAAATGAGTAGATAAAAATGAGAGTAAAATGAACACAAATACTTGTTTTTATATGATAAAAGAATAGAAATACTGTTTTGTCAGTGAGACAAAGTATTTGAATCGTTCCTAAACAATCATTAAAATTTTTAAATTTATCTCTTCCTCACAGGGTCTCTGGTCACTGTTGGGAATTTAATTTACATGCTGTTATTCGGCTGGTGGATTTCCTTATTTTATTTCTTGGTTAGTCTGTTGATGTTTTGCTCGATTGCTGGCATCCCATATGGTACGTTAGATATTTTAACCATTATTTTTATTCTTATGACATTTAATGATTTCTTGAGGTTGCCAGAATCTCTCTTCTGCTTTTGTCATAGGGAAACTATGTTTGCAGTTGTCCGGTTATTTCTTATGGCCGTTTGGAAAGGTATTAAAAAAGGTAAGATATGCAAATGTCCACCTGCAGAGGAGAAAATGTAGTCTTTCCTGTCCAAGTACTGAATCTGTTGCCATACTGTTATATTTAATATTTAGTAATGAATCGGCACAACTGATTTGTGCCACAAAGTCTGGTTCACTAAATTACTCTTTCAACACAGTGCATTCATTCCAAATTCTGTAAAATTCCAGTTTTCTGTGCGAATTGATTTTGACAACATGAATCCACATTCACAGAAGCTTGTGTGAAACGTGACATCATGGCTTGCAAAATCCGAGTGTGAAATCTCTCCTGGTGTTAAATTCCTCCTTTAGGGCAACAGCTTGATGCGGAAATGTTGCATGAAATTCCCACACTGCGAGGCCATTCCGGAAGAGGTGGACGAAGTGAAGGAGTCTTTAGAGGTGAAGGAGTGTACGCCTCTGTTGCGTTCTGCCCCTGTCATCACCACAGAAGTTCCCGTATCTGCCCCGCCCACCAAACAAAAGCGTTACTGGGTAAGACAGTATATTTGCATTTAAATTTCCTAACTGTTTTTAAACATAACATAGACTGGGATTTTTACCTCCATGTCTTAGTGTCGGCTAAGCACTTATGTTTGGCTGGTGCTGGGATTCCCGCTGCTGGCTGTGGTTCATTGCCTGGCCATCTTTCTTTCCTGGATGATAGTATTCACCATTCCTGTGGCAAAAATGAATGCCAGAACCTTGAGCACCATTCTTCTCATGCCACCTGAAGAGGTCAAAGTTCACACAGTGAAAAAGGTGAGCACTGATTTTATCTGCTGCAGTGGTTCCAAACTTCGGTCCTGAGGATCCACTACGTTTTGTATGTTTCCCTTGACACTCAATTCAGTTTCATGGAAAACTCTGCTAACCTTTAATGATTTGTTGTGTTTTAAATGAGGGAGATGCACAAAATGTGGATTGCTTTGAGTCCCTAGGATTGGAGTTTAGAACAGCTGTCTATTTTACATTATTATGGAAAGATATCAGGCCTAACTGTAATATTTAATCTTCTGTTTTATATTTAGCCACAAGGCTGTGAGACAAGAGTCCTGCTGTGTTGCTATCATGCGTTTAACTGGTATTATTACAAATACACTGTGGATGGAATCAATGTGTTTGCTGTCAGTATCCTTTATTAATGAAAATAATCCTATAATTAATGCAGATTATGAAGTGTGTTTGTTTGTGTGTTTGTTTGTTTGTTGTATGATCTGTTAAAATCTTTAAAAGCTATTGTTCAGACTTGCTGCCCTTGGTTATTTTCACTCTTGTGATTGGCTATGTGGACAGACATAATTTCTTAGTGAGCTCTGAAGTTAAATTTGCCCTGTCCGTGAGCTCCATAATCCCTTTGTCTTACTACATTGGAATGGGAATAGCAAGGTAACAATTCAATATAAATTGTCATATTTCATTAAGTTATGTATTTATGTGCTCCTGTATTGCTCAGTTGGTAGAGCATTGTGTTAGCAGTGCAAAGGTTGTGGGTTTGTTTCCCAGGGAGCACATGTACACTTAAAAATGTATAACTTGAATGCACTGTAAGGATGAATTTTTGGATAAATGCATAAATGTATTCATACATACAATTTATATACATTCTAATGATCTAATGTTATGATGTCATTTAGTATTTCAGCACAGAGTAACTTTGCAGTTGGAGCGGTTGTGAACGCGACGTTTGGTTCCATTACTGAGATGGCTTTCTACATCACGGCTCTGCTGCAGGGCCACCGCGCGGGAAGCAAATGCTACGCGGAGATCGTCAAATCGGCTCTTACTGGTACCCTGCTGGGCTGTATCCTCTTTATACCGGTGAGAGTGAGTGCATGCATGTGGCGCTCTGTGATTGGACGTTGGGTTGGCTTAACTCTGTCTCTGATTGGTGGGTGTGTAGGGGGTCTGTATGATCATCGGGGGCTGTAAACACAGAGAACAGAGATTCAACAGTAGGTCCGCTGGAGTTAGTTCAGCTCTGCTCTTCATATCGGTGGGAGGTAATAGTTCATTTAATTTTGAATGTTTGAGAGTTTAACTTTAAATTGAATTAATCCTGCTTGTATTTACATTTGAAGTTTGAATGTTTGGCCTCTCTGGTCACAGGTGTGTTTGCCCCCACACTGTTTTCGAAGGCTTATGGGAACTTTATATGTGAGGGCTGCAACAACACCTCCAGTAACTCTACAAAGCCCTTCATATGCAACCATTGCCACTATGACCTGGTATGTCCTAATATTTTCTTACTAACTAATCAATAAAATATTTTTAAGCCACCGTTAATG
>JBAJNP010008235.1:0-20696 GCA_036877545.1 Yasuhikotakia modesta | reverse complement strand
TGTGTGAGTGAGTGTGTGAGTGAGTGTGTGAGTGAGTGTGTGTGAGTGAGTGAGTGAGTGTGTGTGTGAGTGTGTGTGAGTGTGTGTGTGTGTGTGTGTGTGTGTGTGTAGAAAGACATTTGTTCTACACCACACACATTTATTATGGAGATACAGTCAGCTACTGTGTCGCTGTCCATGGTGCTGAAGTTTAGCCTGTAGGCTGTTTGACTAACCTGAACGTTTGGTTTGATTTACAGAGATCAGAGATGCGTAACACAGCCACACATCTCTGTTTGTGTCAAGGCAGAGCTTTTCAGATGTTTAAAAGCAGGTTTGAATGTGAAGTAACTGTATTTAATGCCTGTAGACCTTAGCTGTTGTTTTGTTGTTGTTTAGTCAGCATTAGTAAAGACGCTGTCTGACACTGATTTAATTGTGATGTTTGTGATTGATAGAGGTGATATAATGACAGAATCTCCCGTCTCATCCATCCCTGACCAGTTTAACCAGTTAACACCAGTCAACCAGTGGTTGGTGAGTCACGGATACGTTCTGATTGATTGACGTATCCGCGGTTTTTCTCAGGTCTGATTGTGAGGCGTTGTGTATAAATAGCTGGCTGCCATGGCAATGAGACTCGCTCTAGCAGAGCGTGTGGTGGGCCGGCTGGGTGGGGGTCGCGTTTATCGTAACGTTACGTTTGTTCATAAACGTAAAATAAATGTTCAGGCTTCAATGTATAATAAATTCAGTATTAAAATTGAAGCTGTGTTGACAGTGTGATGCTGAGTTGACCATAGTTACACAAATATATATTTTTTATTTTTACAGTGTTTTTACAAATGAGGGATTAACAAACTCAGAAGGTTTTCCTCAGATTTTGCTGACGTTTGGGTACAACTTTTTCCCTAATATATGGTTAAATAAACTCACAGATTTATGGCATGAAATCTAATTTCGGGACGTTTGTCAGCAAGATAGTTTGGAGAAAGTGGAAAAAGTGTCGAAAATGTAACACTTCCATAAATATGAATTAAATACAATCTGCACCTCTCGCAGCGATTGCGGCGATATATTAAATCACCCTGTCAGAATGTGCAGTTAGCAGGCAGAATATTCCTCATGCAAACGTAATCGATACACCGCCGCTGTTTCGTGTTGTGCACAAGTTTTGCATTTTGGAATCGAGATCAAATCCCAGGGCTGTATTTTAATGCCAGATCAATAGAATTAAAACATGACATTGTTTGTTTTTTAAAACCATGAAGCTCTTCTGAGTTCCCTTAAGATTTGTATAAATTTTAATTTTACTTTGTAAGAATTGATCAAGTCAGATTTTATTACTGTAATACAGCCAAATACTGTAAAGTATGTGTGTGTTGTGGTAGAATTTGTGCTGATTAAAAGTATTGTACGTAGTTCAGAGAGGCTAACAACAGCAAGCTAGCTTTAAAACTGGTGATATTCTGCTGGGAGCGACAGTTTCAGACTTTAAATTATTTTTTGAGGGCATCAGGGAACGTTTCATAACTGCTACTGACACACAGGACTGAATTTCTCAAGTCTAAATTTCTGTTTGTGCACAAACCCAAGCGAAACGTTCAGTGTCAGCGCTGCATAGATTTAGCAGATGAACGCTGCAACACAACGTGTGTGGCAAGTGTAGCGGTTGCCCTGGAAACCAATATCATCTTTAGCCAGGATTTGAAGATGTTTGTGGTACTTACTGAGGTAAAGAGAGACATTTAAAGCACAAAGCTCTGAAAATATAATTATAGCTACAACAAAGCTCCAGTTGGGTCTCTGTTCTTAAGCGTTATGTAAAAATCTGCCTGATTAATCTATTGGTCTGTGCGACGCAGAGACGCTTTCATAAATGGGATTATATTACTGGGGTTTTCCTTTAACTTAACACAACTATAACATGACTGTTGAGTTTGATCAAAAGCCTCTGAGATGAAAGACGGAGAAGAAAAGAACAGAAAATAAACGGGTAAAAACCTATTAAACCTTAGACTCGCATGAGGTACCGGCCCAAACCTCAGCGTGCCTGTGTGGGCGTTCGAGAGAGAGAGCGTCGCCAAGGAGACAACAATTATTAATATATTTAGTGTTTTGTTTATTCTCGCCCCTTTATTTTTAGCCCGATTGTCGCCCCTGTGTTCACTCTAAACTTTATTAAACACCTATTATCTTACCTTTAGGAGAAATAGGTGCGTTACAAAGTTCTGGAGACAAACAGAGCATGAAGTTTCTGCTTCACAGCTCAGGAGACGTATTTGAGACCTCAGTTTGGTCTCATTAAGGATCTTAGATTTAGTTTAGAACAGAAACTAAATAAACATGTATGTATAGATTACAGAGGTATGAAATGAATGTGGAAATTATAGTCTAAGTGATTTAGTGTTTTGGCAAATGTAAGCTCTCTCTGAGACAATGTTAAGATCTCTTCTGTGAGCCCTACAGGAGCTACGTGTATCTCACGTTTACTGAGAGAAATATGTGGGTTGACTTCATTTGATCTCCATCTAAACTCATTTTTATCCAAGAGAAACGATTGAGTTTTTGGTTTGGTTTGTTTGTTTGTTTGTTTTTTCCTACGGGAAATGCCCTCTGATAACAGAGTAAATCGTGAGGTAACATTAAGCTCCGCATTAATTATACATGGGACTCTGTGTTAGGAGGACACCCCGCTGTTTAAACCACACCAGATCTTCCTGTGGGATTCAGATGGAAGTCTTTGTAGGTACAGCAACATTTACACACACACATACACGAAACATAGCAAAGCCCCTGGTCTTATCCCCATTTTTTATTAGACATTATAAAATAACTGTTTGCTGGTTTGCTGTATTGACCAGGTTTTGTAACAGAAATGAATCCTCAGGTCACACTGTAAGAACCCTCAGAATCCACCATGAAGACTTCAGCACCTCACTGGCTGCAAAACAAGATGCTCACGCCTGATGAGAAACAAAGAGAGAGAAACTGACAGATGGCGAGACACTCACTTGATATTTACTCCCTTCTTCGATTCTCAAAAGCTACAGCAGGCAGGAAATAAACGCTCACACGTCTCGTAGCTTCACTGCTAGTTCCTTTAAATCTTCTAATTAGCTTCTTGACTTTCGCTAGTCTAGTGCATTAATGTATTGTGAGAGATCTGTAGCGTCTTTAAACATTATTTAAAATAAAAGACGATCTGTGAAGATGGGGTGGAAATAAAGATGGAGAGAGTGTCACAGACTTCAGTGATTATACAGACGTGTCAGTGTCGTGTCAAAGACAAACTGTGTCTCCTGTTGGTGTCCAGCTAGGTTCAGCGCTGGCCCAGGGTGCGAATGGAGTCCAAATATTTCATGTTTTCAACTTAAAATTCATTGAATCTCTGAGACAGCCTAAATATAAGCCTAAATATGCACAGTACAGGTGTGTGTGTGTGTGTGTGTGTGTGTGTTCAGTCAATTTTAACCCATGGAATATTTTATATTGTGTTGTTTGTAAAGCACTGAGTTACTGTAGTGTATGATGTGCTATAAATAAACCTGTGTTGTGTTAATAATGCTAACACATAAATGCTTGTGTGTTGCTCCACAACAGGACTACACACTCACCATGTATTTCCAGCAGTACTGGAGAGATAAGAGATTAGCGTATTCTGGGATTCCTCTTAATCTCACGCTGGATAACCGGGTCGCCGATCAGCTGTGGGTTCCGGACACATATTTCCTAAATGACAAGAAGTCATTTGTCCACGGTGTCACGGTGAAGAATCGCATGATTCGCCTGCATCCGGACGGCACCGTTCTGTACGGGTTACGGTAAGACCTGAAAGAAAAGAGGAAAATTCCTGCGGTATGTTTTGTTGTTGACATCAAAAGCTGTGTCCGGTCAGCCTCCATATGCCACTCTGTAAACCTCAGCCAAACTGGGAAAATGCCAGTATAGACTGGGTGGCTTGAAAATGAAGTCAAAGAAAAGCCAAAGATTGCATTAAATACAAAGTTTGAAACTTAATTTTAGATGTTCATTATCTGCTTTGTGTTTGGGAACCATTATCTGAGATTTACATTTGTGTGGTGTTGATATACTTAGATGTTGTTTACAGATGCAGAAAGGGTTGCATGGGGGTTACAGGAAAAAACATGAGCGTGTTGGTCTGTGTTTGTAGGATCACAACCACGGCAGCTTGCATGATGGACCTGAGGAGATATCCATTAGATGAACAGAACTGCACTCTGGAGATTGAGAGCTGTAAGCGTCACACACACACACACGGTTACTTTCCACGAATGCCAAAAAAACAACCAATCATCATGGGCTACGATCACGACATGCAACCGTTTGTATGAAACGGACCCCTCACATGTTTGACCCCTCACAGCTACCCACGCTAGTGCGTGACAGATTCTCATATGTGTGGTTATGCTAACAATTCACGTGCTGATTTTTTTTCCTAGCGTGTGTCACACGTTCTAATTATGGAAGAGAAATACTATTTTAAGAACCGGCATCAACAGAATTAAAAATGAGGGAGAAGTCACGGCGCGTTTGAACAAACATTATTTATTCATTATTTATTCCGTCGTGATTAAGAATAAAATCAGAGCCACAGATTTATTTAAAGACAATCTTGAAACATGCGGTTTCTTTTGAAATAGGCAGGTATATTTAGATTTCCAAATATTACATACATCTGCCTTCATGTAAGTACACAGCTTTTATATAAACTGGACCCAGTGCAATGTTTACTAAACACATATGTTAGTTGTATTAATAAATCTTTCAGTAAAACACACATCCAACATCAGATAATTCATGGGTTCAGTCGTATATATATCATTGGATGGATGTGTGTTGTGTAGATGGATACACAACGGATGATATCGAGTTTTACTGGAAGGGAGGGGAAAACGCAGTAACCGGTGTGGCGCGGATCGAACTCCCTCAGTTCTCCATCGTGGACTACAAACTCGTCTCCAGAAACGTCGTGTTCTCCACAGGTAAAGCACTTGCTGGTCACGTGACAGTCTTACAAACAGCAGACTTGTTGATGGTTACATTATCAGAACATTGGATAACGTTCTCTCAATGTTCTCTCAAAGCTATTAGAATAGTTCTCATAGAAACATTAGTAGACTTTGTTAAGGTTATAAATCATATACTGTATATCAAAATCATTATTTTGAAGTTAGTTAGTGGAACGTTTTACAAAGGTTGGAATGGAAATGTTAGAGGATTGTTCTAACAACCTAAAATTGGACTGTTAAGGCAGATCTTTGCAGTTTTTCTCATGGATATTTAGTTACCTTGCCTCTTGCAAAAATATGATTAGATGCCACTACTGTAATCTCACGGATTTTGGCAGTGAATATTTCATCCTCAAAAGTGATCGGGGTAAAAACCTGCTACGTACCTTGTAAACATCTTCATTTCCAGGCCGAATGCTGAAACACTCTGTGCACCATCACTTTTGGAGTTTAGCCAGTCATATTGGCGCTTGCCAGATTGCCAAAGTACTTTCCAGTTTTTTGCGCAATACGCATCAGATGGCCGGAGAACAGACTGTGTGCAGTCAGTACACATGCTGTCCGAAGCTAAACTCTCTTACTTCTGCCATGAGTTTCTAAACAATAAATTCACATTAAAGCTGCAATCACAGAATTGCAGGTTGCTGTACACACTTTTTATTATGATATTTTAAGTCAAATAGGCCAGGCAGCTTAAATTATAAATCATTATATGTATGCCGTATCTGACTCGCTAATGTGTGTATTTTCTTATGTGGTCATTGTGTGTTGTTTAGTATTTAGTCTGAAGTTTGTGTAGCTAGCATAAGTTCATGTAGGTTGTGCGATTTGTGCACAGGTTGCATAACAGGCATACGTAGGTTGTTGTGTTGTGTGTGTGTAGGATGTGTGATTTATTCATAGGTTGGGGGTGTGTGTGTCTGTGTGTCTATCTAGGCTGAATGCTTGTTAGCATTCATTCACCTCCATAAATAACTAAGCAGAGATTTATCTTCACGAAACCTGCAGGATTTTAGTGGCACATCAGTGTATTTTTTGCATCATTAGACTTAACATCACAGCGATGTTAAGACACAACCTTTGCTTTCCGCTGGTGTATGTTAAATGTAGTTCAGTTCTCTCATTTGTTTTGTCACCTTTGTTCATACTTTTCACATAAGTGTTAATGTTGACACATTTTTTGCAACACGTAATGACGTGAATGACGCCTCAAAATGTGCAGCTGTTATATTTCCAGGTGACTTTTAAAGTTTAAAAAGTTAAATTTAAAGTAAAACTCCCATAATATTACATTGATGGAAGGATGTGAGTCATATTAGGGGACCAGAGTATTATCAAAACACAAAAGCTATTCGGAACGCCTCAACAAATACACAGACATGTGCTTATAAACACTTTAAGCACCGTAGCAACTGCATAGATACCCTAGCAACCACTTGATTTCAAGCGCTGCTCGCATGTTATTTCTCAGAAAATGTAAAAATGTTGCATCTTCATGTCAGTTTTATGCTTGTTGTCTGTTTACTGTTTGATTTCTCCATGTTTGTTACGGTGTTTGTGCTCAAGGCTAAGTCTCAAACAAATAGCGCATGTTTTGTCCACGCTTGCCTGTTGCTATGACAACAAAAGCTATCCACCGTCAATAGCCAGCGCTATTGATGTAAAGCGTAAAGAATCTCTCACAGCGCTTGAAAATAACTATCCACCCTCTCTCTCCTTCTCTCCTCTCCTGCTGGTGTTTGTGTGACAGGCGCGTACCCCCGGCTGTCCCTGAGCTTTAAGCTGAAGAGGAACATCGGTTACTTCATCTTACAGACGTACATGCCCTCCATTCTGATCACCATCCTGTCCTGGGTGTCCTTCTGGATTAACTATGACGCCTCGGCGGCCAGGGTTGCATTAGGTACCCTTTACAAACCCACCCTGTACAGCCACCCTGCACAGCTCTCAGCAGAAGCTCTGCTCTCACACACGCTTTATTCAACAATGTTGGATGTTCCTGTAGCTGGTATTTAATATTCTGTTTGACTTATTCTGTCCTGTAGGAGTTACACCCCTTTCATTTGGTTTACCTTTAATTGCATCTTGCCTGCAGACAAACAAACACTCACACACACGGATCTGTGTTGTTGAGGCACATGCATCATTTAACAACGAGTGCAGTAAACACATCGCTCTGAAGTAGCTACAGACCCATGTGTGTTAAGTTGCTTGTAAGAACGTTATTTAAACATTTTTCCTTCCTGTTTCACATTTCTACCTCTCTGTACTGTCTTATGAAAAGCCCATAAACATCAAACATTGATTCTATAGGAGCCGCATGCATTACGTCACAGAAATGGATGTTCACATTATAATCTTACACAAAAACCACTTTGTCTGGCGAATCCGGCTCACTGTAGCATTAGTGTGAACAGCAGCACTGAATTATTAAAGGCAGTTTAAATAGTCAAGAGAATAATCTGAAAAGCATGTATGTCCTTTTAAAATCCACATTCTGGCTGTTTAAAGTCACAGTCGGAAAGTGCCTGGATTGTATTTCAGGATTTGTGCTAAATGTAACTTTAAATGTTAATGTCACAGATTTCACTGTGGCGCCCGCTGCTGGTGACGAGGGGTCGTGCGTCAACTGTGTTGTTCTGAATGCGTGAAATGATTTTATTACAGGTATCACCACTGTGTTGACAATGACCACCATCAACACCCACCTGAGAGAAACGCTCCCCAAGATTCCCTACGTCAAAGCCATAGACATGTACCTGATGGGCTGCTTCGTGTTTGTGTTCCTGGCTCTGCTGGAATACGCGTTTGTCAACTACATCTTCTTCGGCCGAGGCCCTCAGATGCAGAAGAAACTGGCAGAGAAAGCTGAGAAAGCCAATAACGATCGCAACAAATGCGACGGAAACAAGGTAGAAGCCATTTTGTGTACCATATGTTTGCCAGTACAGGTTGTGTTGTGTTGAGTAATTGTGTGTGTGTGTTTGCGTGCGTGTGTGTCTGAACAGCCGGTTCAGGAGGGAGGCAACTGTAAACCATCATCTGCCAAATTGTCCAATCAGGTTCAAGGTCACCGTCACGCACGAGGGGTGAGTGCATGTAATCTTCCTACATACATTTATCACAAATTCCAAAGTTAATTTTAAACTTAGATCCACATTTTATGTCCCTAAATCTCACTGGTGAGTTTTTGGTGACCAGGGCCGCTTGTGTTTGCAGGTGGACACCCAGGGCAACATTCTTCTCACCACCCTGGAAATCCACAACGAAGTTGCCGGGAATGAGGTCACCACCAGCGTCAGCGAGGCCCGGAATTCTACCACGATGGTGTTGGATAACTCTGGGATCCAATATCGGAAGCCGAGCGCAGCCCGCCCCAGTCTGGACAGAAACACGCAGGCAAAGAAACCGCGGCTGCGCAGACGTTCTTCCCAGCTCAAAATCAAAATTCCAGATCTCACGGACGTGAACGCCATCGATCGATGGTCACGGATAATATTTCCCGCCGCGTTTTCCCTTTTTAACCTGATCTACTGGCTGTACTACGTGAATTAGGCCTCCGATCTCAACACGTTTCCTGCTGCAGTTTTTTCATGTTGCCAAGTAGAAAACGGGAATTATTTTTCCTCCAACTAATGGACACATTTGTGCGCTATATGACAAGGATTTTCCGCATTTAAACCCGTGCGGTGGTTAAGGGTTCACAAGAAAAGCCACCCGCACAAAACAGGCTTTTCTCATCAAACATCCACACATACAAACTCAAGAATTCAGAATAACAACCAATTTTCTAAAGACTATTTCTGTATATAGACACTGAAGACTTTTGCATGATGTTTCCCATTTGTACAATGCAGCCATAAAGTCACAAATTACTGTGTTATTCCGACTGAAGGATGTTGGTCATGCCAATAAATATTTTGTTTGTTTGAGCACAGATTCATATTGAAGATTATATTATTGTAATATTAATATTAAACCAGAATGTGGAATTGCAATATAATAAGAACTGTAGGTCTGATTCTATCCTCGGTCTGAACGCTACATAAACATCAGCTGTCCTACACATCTTACACTCTGATGATTTTATTTCGAGTGAGTTTGTATAAAATCATGTTATATGCTGTTGGTACGATCTTTCTGCCTTGGCTTGATATGATTATATGCCACTTTGTACAATTTTCCTGTAAAGTGCTACTGTTTGTTATAATTGTACGCTTATCTAATTTTACAGATATCAAAAAGGGCAAAAACGTTAAACAACAACACAGGAAATGTGAAATATTTAAATCAGGTCCTGTAAAGGATTTTCAAAATGCCATCATAAATTTCTAAAGACGCTGTTAACATTTTTTTGTTGGTATATTTGCACTGAACTACTGCATGATTTTCAAGCGAAAGTTTTATGAATGCTTGAGGTTGTGTTGTATTATTAATTCGGTAAAAGCCTTATGTAAACATCGTATGGCCCATATTTAAGGTTTATGTGACCGAACATGTCGTTTATTTCCATTCCTACAGAAAGTTATTTTTATTAAAGATGAATGAAACTTACAAACCTAAAATACAAAACTCAGGTTCTTCTCCGACATAAAAACAACAAATATTTCATGTTTCTTTGTCAGTTTGTTTGTTGTAATTAATTTGTATTATATTCTTGTGTACAGCAACATCGCCAGTTTTGTTTTGTGATATATAAGACAGCATGACATTGTTTGCATTCAGAGATTGTATACTGATTGTACTTTCGTTTGTTTGAGAGAATTCTTTGCATTAATTGTCAGCATTTACTCTGTTTCACGGCCTGTCTGGTTTAAGAGTGAAGCTTTAAACTTGACTCTTGCTTGCAAACCATCAAAATATATTTATAAATCTCTTTGAAATGTTGTGTGTGTTGATAACATTTTATCAGGTTGCTCTGCAGTTACAGTGTGTCTGTAGATGGTTATTATCCTTAATAGATTTTGTTGTAAATATATAACTCATAATTCACTCACACACGTGACCCAGTTTTTTTTAAAATACTCAGTTTTAAGGGTTTATTTTAAGGGAAATGTTTTATTAGATAAATGGGGGTTAATGTGCAGGAGGACAAGATAAGGAAACAGAATAAACTTTACTCTTTCAAGTAATTTATTTTGGTTTTTTTAAAATAAAACATTTTAAATGTCAACGTCGCAATGAGATATTAAAGAAATCAAATTTCCTTCTTATGGGGATAAACAACAATTCACAAATGTACAGCATTCCAAAAATAATAATTTCATTACTTTTCTTACCTAATGTCTTATTTGAATGCCATAGTCACATATCCAGCATTGCACAGTATTGCAGCATTTATTATTGCATTTAAAGTGTTTCTGCTTCAGGAAATTGACTTACAGTAAAAATAAGTTTACTGTCTAATCCTTCAAAGCAGACGTTTTATGTCAAAATGGAGTGTCATAAATAGAGGGTTTTGTGAATAAGACTTTCACATAAGTTTCATGGTTCAACAAAAATCCTATTAGAGTCTGATACGTTGAGTTTCACCCTTGTTTACCTCGTACTTCTCTTCAATTTCTTTTGGGTATTTGTGCAAATCGAACATGATTGTAGACGTGAGCGACAGGAAGCTAGTAGTTTTAGAGGGTAACAGAGTGTTTGTCTCTCTCATCTCTCAACTGTTAAACTAGACCAAAACCAGATCATAGATTCTACTTCTGAGACTCAAACTGGGCCACACTCAAATTTGTATTGTCATGTTGGCATCATGTTGGCAGGAGGACGTGTGAATTCGTTTCAATGCCGCGGTTGTTGGTTTGGTGTGTGATGTTATTCCTGGTGGTCTGATTACGGGGCTGCGGCTCACATCTCTGGGGTAATTAAAGTGGTTTTACCCCCCCCAGCTAAACTGTTTACTGCTGAACCTTTGCCTCATGACCCTAATATGTGCCTCCATCTCTTTCTCTTTATAAAAACATTGTTTTGAGGATGAATTGAATAGCAGCGTTAATAAATTTGATTTATTTGGGTGTGTCAAGTTTTAGAATCGCATTACCATCAGAAACACAAATCGCATTTTTAATAAACCAAATGATGCACAAATGCACCGACCGGCGCTTTCAGTCGCTGTGGATCAACAAAACGAGTGTGTGAATAATTTAAAGGTACAGAGATTTTAATGAAGGGCCACATCGACAACAAACACACGCTTCTCTAACATGCGTTCATTGTGTCGCGTGTTTGTTGTCAGACATGTGATTTATTTTTGCCTCCAGCAACAACAATAGAGGTTTGGTTAATGAAACACAAACCTCTGTGGAATAACGCACATTACTTTAATTGTAATGAAGAAAAACGTGTGTAAGACCTTAGCGTGAGACAAATGAAAGAAAAATGTCATTATAAGAAGATTATTGCAGGAGAGGCGATACAATAATCACTTATAAAATCATTTTAGAATATTATCAGTGTAAGAGGGGAACATTACTGCCTAATTCATCCCATTGAGAGTCTACAGCAATGTGTTTGTTTCCTCATTGTGGGGTAAGAGTGTTTTCACAAAAACAGATGCTGACATCTATCTGCAGAATGTAAACGCCCAGCTGAAACAACTTCAGGCTTGAAAAACATTTTCCTAACGTTTCTGTTACTTAATGAACAAAATTTTAAGAAGTCTTACAAGTTGTTTGTGTTAGCATGACATGTATTGCAGGTACATTTGTACAGAGTATCTGAAATTAAAAACAACAACAAGATGTGATGAAAGTTGTGTTGATTCAAGTCAATTCCTCAATGCATCTTTGCTGAACACCAGCCATAAATCACAGCCACGTGTATCTAGATTATCTGACAGTGGCTGGAATGCACTAGATAGCAATGATAACACAAGTTGTGTGTCTCTCTGTATTAGAGTAGAGATGGATCCCTCTGCCTGACTAAAGGGGTGGAGAGAGAAACATTAGCAGATGTCCAAGCACAAGCTTTGAGTGAAAAACAATCACCTGTATTGATTGATCTCTTCTTTTGCCGGTTTGCCTCTTCTAGCGTATTGTTGTAATTCAATAATGCTCTTAACAGATGCGTCTGGACCAAACCGCCCCATCGGTTCGGCTTTAATGGACTTGAATGAAATTCCATCAGTAAAGCTCTTCTGTCCCATATTAGCATCTCATCTGAAGTCACAGCTGAATTCATGCCCCCATTTTGTGCTTATGAATCACACTGCGTGTTTTATTTATTAGCCTGATTTTTTACAGTCATTTATTGAGATGTCAGACAAACTGTAAGAGCTTTAGCCTAAATTTAACTAGTTTCATCAAGGACTTGAGAAGAAACGCAATATAGTAGTTCTGTTAATATGAATGGGTTTTCTAAAGAGCGTTGTGAGTACCTGAAGCTATCTAGAAAATTTGTTTTTATGGCCCAATTTGAGCTTCAGAAGAAGAATTTATGATCCGGTTCTTGTCAAGTTTAATAGTTAGTCTGAAATATAAATTTTTATTACGATCTTAGTCAGCAGTTTAAGAGAGATCAATTTTCCCGGTTGGAAAGATGGCAACTTCTTTAAAGAGATTTATAAGTAGACTTAGAAAGTTTTCTTCACAGAGACTTAAAGGAATAGTTCACAGAATGATATACTATATGATGTGCAGTTCCTAATCTTTCAACATCTGTTTAAAATGGCTTTAGCTGGTCAGAGTGATGTGTGACAAACATGAACCGCCTCGCGGTGGTTTGGATGTTAATTTCATTGGGTGCTGAACTGATCTGTGAACGGTGTGAAAGCAGCAGGTCTCTGCAGATGGGTTGCGTGGGCACGACGTCTCGGCTGATAGTTTTGTTTTTATTGGACTTTATATCTTTATCTTACTGAGTTGGGAATTCATGTATCTTGTACTTCCTGTCTGTTGTTTGACATCTCCATGTGATGAAAGATGAAATAGATGCAAAGAAGAAACTGAATTTTCTCAGTTGTACTACTGCATTCGTTTAAAGGGCGTTTTTGAGAGCCATCACATGATATCAGAGATTCTTTATGCGCTGGAGTGGCACTTGGTTTCCATATCAACACCATCCACATCAAACTCCTGTCTCCAGGCAACAGCAGCAGATGAGGATGTTATGTAACCGTTCAGAGCTGTTAAAGGTGTCTAACTAGTGCTGGATGAACTTTCTGTTACCCGTGGATCATCTGTTTAATCTAATATGATAAGGGCTTGTCTCACACAAATGACATTCACCGAACGATGCATGGCTGTCTCTGCAATACTCCCACAACTGCTTGCTGGTCGTGGAAACAGGAAGAGAAATGAGTGGTGGAGGTGTTTTGATATGTAACGCCTCTGTAGTGTAACTCTCACGGTGCGGGTGTGTTGCAAATAACACCGTTTCCTTCCCTGCACCTACAAAGTCTGCAGTGAACAAGTGAAACAAACCTGACGCCCACTAAAGAGGTTTGTGTACCATTTCCCACAATGCATTTGAACTGATCATTCATTTCATTGAGTCATTTCAACTAATTATTAAAGTGTATTATGCACACTTTAAAACAGCTGTTATTTTGTCATTTTAGGCAACGCAGACTGTGCAGTTTGCACTAAGCAGTGTGCTACAGCTTCATAGGGCACATAGTTAAACACAACCAGGGTACGGTAGGAATATACTGATGGTGTATAGCGCCCTCTGCTGGTGATTTTATATATATGTGCATAATTGACTTGTCATTTGTATTAGACTGCAGATATGTGTGAGTTAAGAATACAAGCATTAAAATGCATTAGTGATATTACAGATACCTGAAGGTTTGTACAAACACTTTTCATCTTTCCATTGCAACAGGACTGATCTTGAGTCGTTTGGCCCTTTAAGTGAGTGACTTTGGTGACTAAGATTAAAATGAATTAAGACTCAGTCTCAGTGTCTATCTGACAGATGAAGGCTTTTACATCAGTGCCAGTTAAACCAGAGTGTAAACCTGATTCAGATTGTGATCAGATTAGTTTCATGTCTACTAAAAACTTTATTATTTATATAGTGATTTATTACTAATAGATCAGAGGATAAAAGAATAGGGAGACGTCAAATGCAAAACAACTTTTGAAACAACAACTACGTGATAATAAACATCTGGAGACCATCTTTAAGCACAAGTGAGGCGTGTAATGATTTATATATTGTAGATATACTAAAAAAAAATCATATATTTTTTAACTTTAATACACAGATCTTAAAAGTTGAATGAATTTCCACACAAGTCTATGCATTTACAAATAATTAAAGCACATGTAGTAAATAAAATAGTGAAAGATTGTGCAGAACAACATTTTTAAAGAACTTTATTTAACACGCGACTTCAAACTGACTGGCAGCGCAGCGCCGCGCCGCGCTTTTATACCGACGGCGCCGCCGCGCTGCATTGTGGGATCGCCGTCCGTCTTTGCCTCGGTTGATCAAGATGGCCGCGAATATTTCGTGGAGGGGCTGGAGCTGAACTGACGCACGGAGCGATTGTGATGTTGAGAGTCCGGACTGATTCGCCCGCGTCGAAACCCGCGTGAAGTAAGATGTCAAAACACGCGCCGCGTCTGCAGCTCAGCGTCGCTGGTTACGGGGGCCGCGACCGGCGCTGCTAGGCCAGTTAGCCGCGCTGCTAACGCGCTCCGGGGAGGGACGCAGGGCTTTCTGGTGACCGGGCGAAATCGGTTCAACGTGTGATCCGGTTGCACGTTCAGTTATTCAACGAACCCCCTTAAATAAAGCGGGCAGGGGCTTTACAAATGTCCGATCGCGGTTAGTTTGTGCTTGTTGGGTTAGTCGGCTGTATGCTGCAAGGTTACCAGATCTGATGCTTTAATCGCGTCTTAATAAAAGCAACGATCATCATTTACCCGTTGCGTTGATGTCTGTCTCGTGCGTGTGTTTTAACAGCATCTCTGGAGGGTGGGCGGTGTGTTTGTGTTTAAGGGTATTTGTGCCGTGTCATACCCCAACCTGCCCCCCTGCGGCCTCTCCCCTTACGATCCGGCTATTTACCGGCACATATTGCGAAACTTTGCCGTGTGTTTTTAGTTCTGAGGTCTGTTTACGTTCATAGTGTTTTGCCATAAATGCACGGGTCGTGGTTCAAAAGCTACTGAGCTGCCTACCTAGACAATCTACCTACCTATACAGCTACCTAGACGTCCCAGAAAACACCTGCCTCATTTACAGAAGGTTGGATGTTGGATTTATGCAAGTTGTGAGCAGGTATTTTTTTTGTTTAAAGCACTTGTGATTGCAGACATGTGGGTTGCTGCTCAAAATCCAGTGAGCCGTCTACCCAGACAGCATTCGTAGCCGTCTACATAGGCAGCTTAGTGACATTTAATACACAAGCGTTGTTGACATTCTGCTCCAGTTATAGCCGTGAAGTGCGTTAGGCGATGTTTGGCAACAGTGTTTCTCACTTGTGTTGAGTGGATTTGTGAAAGTGTTTGTTTGTTTGTTTGTTTTGTCTGTTTTTTTGCAGGGTCGCTACTTGACCCCGTCTGGTCTTCTGAAGATCGCAGCTGTAGAAGTGTGAGATTGGACATCTTAAGCAAGTCTAATGTAAGTTATTAACTTTGTTTTTTAGTAAAGCGACAGTTCCCTCACTCTAATATTTTATCACTTACTTGTGATATAAAGCTGTTCTTATTTGTCACACGTTTGTACATACCTGCCTGCTTTCTGTGTTGTTCACTCATTTTGCATCAATTATTTGCAATAAATGTGCCTTGAATGTTGTTTCATGATTTAAAATATTGCATGAATATTTGTTGCTCCTTGCAAAAGGCATTTCTCATGCGTTAACTGCGCTGAAAATACTCTTCATTGTTCTGGTTTTAGATTAGATTTTTTACAACGCTGTATTGAAAAGGCTAATTCTCACTTTTTAACACTTGTGAAGTTATAATACTAGATTCTGATATGTTTAATAAGAGCTATTTGTTAATAGCATAAGCTGCTATAACTTTAGACTGGGCATCGTACATACATGCTACTGTGCAGTTGTGTTTTAATGACTGTGAGAACTGAATTGAACATCATTAATGGAGTGATATTTGCTTATATTTTGGGATTAAACTGCACCACTAAACCACCTGCCGCCTCTTTAAACGTCTGATACAGGAAGCGAGCAGCTGCGAAGCATTTAATTGAGCGCTACTACCACCAGTTAACAGAGGGCTGTGGAAATGAGGCCTGCAGCAACGAGGCTTGCGGTTCCTCTCCGGGTTTCCAGCGCATGGATAACAATGCAGCGGCGCTCAAAGCCCTGGAGCTGTACAAGAATAAAGCCAAACTGTGCGATCCTCACCCCTCTAAAAAAGGAGCCAGTTCAGCCGTCTCCGAAAACAGTGCCAAGGGCCCTCACAACTTCTCTGCCTGCAGCAACGGGAAGATGAACCACAGGGAGCTCCAGCCCACAAGAGAGGACTTCAGAGGTGAGCGTTTCCTGTTAACGTTATGGGAATGTTGCAGCATTGGTGTTATTGGTTCATATCATTTTAAAGCTGAATTGTTGCTTCAGTCTGTAAAATAGAAAATACTTGGGCTTAATGCAGTTAGTGACCGTAGTGTTAATGACGAGCAGAAATCCATGCAAATTATAAGTGCTGTTTTCTAAGACTTCTAAATTATGAATGTGCATAAAGAGAAGATGGAAATTCAGGAGGAACTTGTTTTTACTTGATAACCGGTTTTATACAAACTTACCTTGCTCTCTTCTGACTAATACCTCTGAAGAAACGTACATGTTTGTTTACGCTCTTCTGTGTTCTTTGACAGATCTGAACTACTTGACTGAGGAGAAGGTGTATGAAATTCTGAGCCTCTGTAGTGAGACCGGAGATTATTCTCCTCTGATCCGTGTCATCGGTAGAGTTTTCTCCAGCGCAGAGAGTCTGGTCCAGAGTTTCCGCAAGGCAAAGCAACACACCAAGGAGGAGCTGAAGTCCCTTCAGGCTAAAGATGAAGACAAGGACGAAGATGAGAAAGAGACGGCGTCCGGTTCATCCACGGCCATGGAGGTAGAACACGAGGCCTCAGCGTCAGGTGAAGACGGTCCGTCTCACGGCGAGAACAATGTCCAAACCTTGGGCTCTGTAGAAGTTTCTGTAGACATTGAAGCTGTAAGAAGAGTTTATGACAGACTGTTATCAAACGAGAAGATCGAAGCCGCATTCCTCAACGCGTTGGTCTACTTGTCGCCCAACGTGGAGTGTGACCTCACCTATCACAACGTGTATGCAGCCGACCCCAATTACCTGAATGTTTTCATCATCGTCATGGAGAACAGCAATCTCCACAGCCCAGAATACCTGGAGATCGCCCTGCCGCAGTTCTGCAAGGCCATGAGCAGACTACCTCTTCCGGCTCTGGCTAAGCTCGCCCGGTTGTGGTCGCAGTATGGCACCGACCAGATCCGACGACTGGTGGAGACTTTCCAGCAGCTCATTACTTACACCGTCATCAGCAACGAGTTCAGCGGTGAGAACCTGGTCAACGAGGACGATGGTGTGGTTGCTGCCACCAAGTGCTTGAAAATCGTTTACTATGCAAACGTTCTAGGCGGCGACCTGGACACGGAACACAACGAGGAGGAGGACGAAGAACCCATCCCAGAGTCCAGCGAACTGACCCTGCAGGAGCTCCTGGGCGAGGAGCGACGCAATAAGAAAGGCCCACGCGTGGACCCCCTGGAGACCGAACTGGGCATTCGCACCTCGGACTGTCGGAAACCCCTCGTGCCCTTCGAGGAGTTCATCAACGAACCGCTGAACGAGGTGCTGGAGATGGACAAGGACTACACCTTTTTTAAGGTGGAGACGGAAAGCAAGTTCTCCTTCATGACCTGTCCGTTCATCCTCAACGCTGTGACGAAGAACCTGGGGTTGTACTACGACAACCGAATTCGTATGTACAGTGAGCGCAGGATCACTGCCCTCTACAGTCTGGTGCAGGGACAACAGCTGAACCCCTACCTGCGCCTCAAAGTGCGTAGAGACCACATCATAGACGACGCTCTCGTCAGGGTGGGTACAAACGAAACGTGTTGTGTTGTTTAAAGCTGCAACTGTTATGATGTTATGGAGCAAGTCTTCAGTGAAAGTGATGTTTGCGTTTCAGCTGGAGATGATCGCGATGGAAAACCCAGCAGACCTGAAGAAGCAGCTGTACGTGGAGTTTGAGGGAGAACAAGGAGTGGATGAAGGAGGAGTTTCTAAGGAGTTCTTCCAGCTGGTTGTGGAGGAAATCTTTAATCCTGACATAGGTCGTTATTTTAATCACTCCATCCTAACTTAAAATGTTTCATTACTATTTGTGTTGCTTTCTACTGGACTAAACCTTTGATTCAGATTCTGTTCCCATTAGTAAAGGGATCTGAAGTGAAGTGACTTCTGTTTTCACAGGCATGTTTACCTACGATGAAAGCACAAAGCTTTTCTGGTTCAACCCCTCATCGTTTGAGAATGAAGGCCAGTTTACTTTGATAGGCATCGTCTTGGGCCTGGCGATCTACAATAACTGCATTCTCGATGTTCACTTCCCTATGGTGGTTTACAGGAAACTGATGGGAAAAAAGGGAACATTTCGAGACCTTGCGGACTCTCGTCCGGTAATACTTATGGTTTCTTCTCTCTCCAGCATTAAATTTAAAAGGATAATTCGGACAAAAATGGAAAAATTTTCCACCCTTTATTCACCCTCATTTTATTCCAAGCCTTTTTTTGTGGAACACAAAAGACGTTTTGAGAAATGACTCCGCTGTTGTTTGGTTACCAGCACACTTCAAAATGATTAATGTTTGTGTCCAAAAAGTCATACAAGGTTGTAATGTCATGAGGGTGACATAATGGAAGAATTTTTCATCTTTTTGTGTGAACTATCCCTTTAAATATTGAGTGCTTTTGTTTGCATAGCTTGTTAGCTAAACAAAATACAAAGACAAGTGTTTTTTCAACAATTTGTATAAAGTGTTCAACAAATACAACAAAATAACACCATCTGTGTTTTATAAACATTAATCTATGTTAATGGTTAGAAATTTTTGGCTTACAAAACATCACAGCTACTCGCCTACATTACTGTTGCCAAAAAAAAAATTACTGTTGTCAACAAACGGTGGCTTTATGCTAGTTTTGGAGGCGTACTGTAAAACAGCCTCAGTCTCATGTGTATTTAGGCCAGTGACTGTATCAGGGAGGAGATCTGAGCAGGTACATCAGAAGTTTAGGTGTAATTATGGGTTTAGCGAATGCAGACTGCTGAAGAAAATATTTGGGGCTAGTTGTTGCTTGTCCTTTTTGTGTCACACAGTGATTATTTCATGGGCAGCTTGGAGCCAGAAAAAAAAATCCATAATTTATTCAACCTCATGTGACCTTTTAGTACAACTTTTCAGTACACTTCTAAAAAACACAAACTTTGTGTTTAGCGCTGAAGCCGCTCACGTTTTAAAGCGCTGACCAATCTGAGATCTGTTTCCTCAGGTTCTTCATCAAAGTCTGAAGGATCTTCTGGAATATGAAGGTAACGTAGAAGAAGACATGATGATTACCTTCCAGATCTCACAGACAGACCTGTTTGGAAACCCACTAATGTACGACTTGAAAGAAGGTGGCGAGAAAATCCCAGTCACCAATGAGAACAGAAAGGTGAGTCCGGTTGTAAAGACATTTAAACGCTTTCATGTGCCGGTTTGACATGCGACGGGTCTCTGCAGGAATTCGTGGCACTTTATGCAGAATACATGCTGAACAAAAGTGTGGAGAAGCAGTTCAAGGCCTTCAGGAGAGGATTTCACATGGTCACCAACGAATCTCCGCTCAAATATCTGTTTCGACCAGAGGAAATTGAGCTGTTGATATGTGGCAGCAGGGTGAGTCGACCGCAGACCCAGAACATTGCGCTCAAGGGACGTTTGTTTCTCCTCATGTTTGTTTCTCCTCATGTTTGTTTCTCCTCACGTTTGTTTTTCCTCACGCAGAACCTGGACTTTCAGGCGCTTGAGGAGAGCACAGAGTACGATGGCGGGTACAACAAAGACTCCCACATTATTAAGTATGTGAATACATGCTGGTATTATACAGAGATGCATTTTTTTTGTTAGTCTTGTGATTGGCTGTTACTAACCTCATGCTAGTAACTGGTAATACTGGTAATAGTCTGGTGTGTCAACGTTTGACCGTTTTGTGATTATTGGTGTGTCACGTAGCTATTAAAAAACCAGTTCCTTTCTCTATATAAATATAACTTCAGAAAATGTATGTAAAAGTCTTGTTTGGTATTGCAGAACTTTCAACATCCAGTTAATCGGTTTGTTGGTCAAACAGTTGAACTAGAACCAATGACTGCTACTGATCTGTGTGAAACGGTGACTGATGTTACATTTGTGGTTTGTGGCTGTTGTCAGAGATTTCTGGGAGACTGTTCACTCGTTCGGACAGGAGCAGAAGCGATTGTTGCTGCAGTTCACCACCGGAACGGACAGAGCGCCGGTTGGAGGCTTGGGAAAACTCAAGATGATTATTGCCAAAAACGGCCCCGACTCTGACAGGTAAACTCCAGCTGCATCTGTTGTGTGTGGAAACCTTCGCTTGAGTTGTTTAAATAACATCCAAAACAACCTCATTCCACATAAAGAGTTCTGTCGTGACCAAACACACTTTTGCCTTAAAA
>JBAJNP010008234.1:0-20696 GCA_036877545.1 Yasuhikotakia modesta | reverse complement strand
CACTCTGCTTTTGTGGAGCGTGTGTGTAAGAGAGGGTTTGAGGTGCTGTACATGACCGAACCCATCGATGAGTACTGCGTACAGCAGCTGAAGGACTTCGATGGTAAGAGTCTGGTGTCCGTCACCAAAGAGGGGCTGGAGCTGCCTGAGGATGAGGAGGAGAAGAAAAAGATGGAGGAAGACAAGGCCAAGTTTGAGAGCCTCTGCAAGCTCATGAAGGAGATTCTGGACAAGAAAGTTGAAAAGGTAAAACCTCAAAAACTCTCTTTAGAAGATGAAACGGTGTTTCTTTAAATGGACCACATTGTGAATTAAAAGTGAAATGAACATCTGTTCTCTTTCTGTTCACACAATGCACATGGCATTAAAAGTGGATTCAGACCAGATCACACAATATAGGTTAAAAATCACCTTGATCGTTTATTCAGGGTTTAAGTTATCTGTTAAAATGACTTTCATACTTAAACGCAGCTGGAATTACAACGCCTGGCAATAATTTGTGATCAGAGCTGCAGTTGGTGAGTTTATGAAAGGTGTTTAGGTTTGTGTTTGGCCTGCAGACTCGTGTGATGTGTTGATTCCAGTTACTATGATCTGCTAGTGTGCTTTTGTTGAACCCTTTTTTTGACAGCAGCCGTTTGTTTGGGTATGTGCACTAATGAGTGTGTTCTGTATGATCTAACAATGACAGTGCTGCAGTTACCTCCTGAAAGTCCAATCAGAACTTCTGATTCATTCTTCTCTGGTTCCTCCCCAGGTCACCGTTTCAAACCGTCTGGTGTCCTCCCCCTGCTGCATCGTCACCAGCACATACGGCTGGACGGCCAACATGGAGAGGATCATGAAGGCTCAGGCCCTGAGGGACAACTCCACCATGGGCTACATGATGGCCAAGAAACATCTGGAGATCAACCCTGACCATCCCATCATGGAGACCCTGCGGCAGAAAGCAGATGCAGATAAGAACGATAAAGCTGTGAAGGATCTGGTCATTCTTCTGTTTGAGACTGCGCTGCTGTCCTCTGGCTTCTCATTGGATGATCCTCAGACACACTCCAACCGCATCTACAGGATGATCAAACTGGGATTGGGTAAGAGCATTGACCAGTAACAGTCTTTTACACACTAATAAATGAAGTGTACTGCGATTGTCATTAGAGTGGGGCAGTGTTAAATTCAAGAAGCTGAGAAAATAATTCCTCTTTAAAACCTTGATAAATGTTTTGTTCTCTAGTGGAGCCCTAATTCTCATCAATGTTGTGTTCAGGTATTGATGAAGATGAAGACGTGCCCGCTGAAGAGTCGAGCTCTGCTCCTGCTCCTGAGGACGTTCCTCCTCTGGAAGGAGATGATGATGATGATGATGCCTCTCGTATGGAGGAAGTCGATTAAATGCTGCTGTTTCAGATTCCTGCATCATTCCACAACATTGTCACTTCCTCTTTGACTTGTAGAACGTTATCTGCTCTGTGATTCCTAAAAGAATCGGTTTGTAATTGTACTGTTGACTTCTGCTCTGTTTGAGCTGTAATGTTTTATTTCTGTATGTATAATGGAAGAGTGTGACGGTTGACAGACACTGAGGCTGCAGTCTGTGCAGATCAGATCCAGTATGAACGGGAAAGACTTCAGCCAGAGTCCAGCGATCTGTTCTGTTTCAGAAATAAAAACACCTGGTGAAACAAACGGACTTTTGTCTCGTCACATTGTTCTGCATTTAAATGAGTTTGACACACAAAAGTACATTTTAAAAGTGAATTTTACACCTGTATGTTTGAGGGGTTTGATTCAGTGTTAATTACAGGGTTTCTGAGACTTCAGGAGTAAAATATGATTGTGTACAGATTCATTTCAGGTTGTGGTTTTACTCACCTTTACGTTTCATGTGATATTAACAGATTCCAGCCCCTAAACAACCACAAACATGCAGTTTAAACAGGATTAGTGTAAATCACCAGCACACACATTCTGTGTAATATATTGTAACATGAAGGGCTTCACTGTCAACAGCAGAATAAATGAGTTTTGAGTCCATTTTTCTGTGGTAAGACACACAGTTAATCCACAAGGTGTCTCAGTTTATTACTAGAGACGCATCTCAACACTCGGACAGTTCAGAGATTCTGTTCTTTTTAAACGTGTTTAACAATCAGCTTCAGTCACACATTTTTTTCTCTGGTTTTGGAGTGAAATGAAACTCAGAGCGATGACCTGTTTCACCTGAACTCTGACGTCTCAGCAGGTCAGATCTTTGGGAACTGCTCTGATAAATTCCTCTGACCTATTCAATTAATGAAGAAAACAGTCAGAGATGACTGTAGGAAACGCCGCCAGCACCTCATTTTTCTCAAAAGGTTTTAAGGAAATGTTTAACCTTTTCAGTTCTTATTCTGAACGACCCAAAACATTCAGTCACTGCATCTCGATTTCTTCTAAGTCACATGTGTGGCAGTAAGACGAGACGTGAACATTCATTTCAGCACGTCTGATAAACTCTGCTGAGTGGGCGTCTTACTACGGTGCAGCAGCGCTGGTGAAGATCATACAGTCATTGAGAGAAGCTGCATGTGGGGTGAGACCGCAGAGACTAATCCAGTGCATGCATGCATGCGACCACTGCAGCGATCAGATCAATATTCTGCAGTGCCAATACCACCTGTTTCTGCACCAGTGCTAAAATGGTATTACCACAATACTGAATATGCAACACCTAAAAGCTGGTGATTACCTAGATAAATGCTTCAGGTGTGTTGATAGGGCTCAGGATCTTTCTGTAGACACACAGACATCTTTGTATGTGAATTAGCAACATTTCACATCCTGTGGAAACCTGTGTCTATGTTTTGAGGCAGAGTGTGGTAAACATCTCATTTCTGTCAGACAGAGAAATAGGACGTCATATCTGTGGAGGAACATTCTCCTGTGGTTCACGCTTTCAGTTTTAAGAACTTCACAAGTTTCATCTTTATGAGTGATGAACGTTTTGGATGAGGAATCATAAGACAAAATCAACCTATTTCACAATACAGAAAACTCTTGCGTGTGTCGTCCCGTATTTAAAATCACTGTAAGACCACAATTCCTCAAACTGATGTGACACACACCGTTTCCTGTCTCAGTAGCAAGATCTTTGTTTTCCATGACGCGTGTAAAATTGAGGTCAGATTGTGGTACGAGTGTCATTGTGTGTTGGCATGAAGGTTGTGTGGTAGCTATTTCCAGCACCTGAGATGATGTGGGTGAATCTGCTGTTACTGCTGAATGTCTGACATTAAAACATCAGATGCATGAAGAAATCAGTCATTATTTAAAACAACACATTCATACTTCAGCTGATAAATAACGTTTAGTCTGACAAAATGATTTTCCTGTCAAAACACCATCATCACGTTAAATCATAGCCCTCATGTCTGCACTAACCTGCTGAGGGAGAGAATCTTTCTCAGATCTGGCATCAGATGAGCTGTAGCGCATCTACACACCTGTAAGACATGACACACAGAGCAGATGATCCTGAGATAACAAACAAACAAAAGATATGAAATTGTAACATGGTCTAACATGTAATGTTTTTTCATTTTTAGCTTCAGTAAAATTAACACAAGCCCTCTCCAGTTTTTCACTAATATTGATGAAATCGTGTTTATAGAACACATTTCTTCAGACGTTTGGTATGTGGCCAGCTACACGTTTATTAAAGACTTTATAAATCATGACAGGAAAATCACAGCAGTGCTGATAACATTAGCAGATGATCACAGCCATCTGCATTACATTTGGTCACGTGATCAAACGAATCGCCATGAAGAATCGCTAATCAAAGTTAATATTCACATGCTGGTAGTGTTTCAGCATCACTCTCTTCCCTGTTAGCATTTAAATCATAGCTTACATAAATCATGTGAGAATGAATGACAGTTCATCACAGGACATTTATCACCTGTCCTAAACATGTCATTTTTCTTACATTATATTATTTGAATGACAGAGAACACAAACAATCACTGATTTTAACTGTTTGTACCGTAAAATAAGACATAAAACTGAGAACATCTGGAGACAGTAATGAGAAATGTAATGTGTCTGTCATGAAAACGTATTTAATCCCGGTGTTAAATAATAATTCTCTAACAGAGAATTAAGAGGAACATTGATTCAGGACAAAAGGGTGAACAATCGTATTTCATATGTACAATACCAGAGTATTACTCTACATTCAATCTATTTAAACACAAAATGAAATGAATGATTATCAGAAAATTTGATTTCTCTCTATTAATCATCATAACTGATGTTACAACATAGATGTGACAAAATATGATTTGAATGCATTTTGTCATCAGGTGGGAAAATACAGAAATTAAAACTACATAACATTTGTTGTATTTGTTCCAACAAATAACTGTTGAATATAATTCATATCAGTTAAATACAATCTGCTCAAATCTGTTCTAACAAACACTATAAATTAATCAAAGATTTGTTAAACCATTTAAGAAGGATATCGTCAGACAGTCACAGAGAGTCAGTCTTCATGGAATCCAGCTTTTATAAAAGCATGAGGCTCAGATGTTTGTGTGAACGCTGTCATACAACAAACATTAAGAATACAAATATCTAAAGACACAAAAAGAACCAGTAAACAGGCACTGATGGTCTATATAATAACAGGTATTACCAGAACCGCTCTGCTCACACAATGCCAACACTCACTGCTTCATTCGCTCCAGTTTATTTCTGAATCTCATCATCTGCATCCCAAACGAAAAAACTTCTGCTTAAAAAACATTTGTAAGACAAATAAAAATGTTTGTATTGTAACATTTCATGACAATTATGATGTTCTTACTGTACTGAAAAAACACAAAGTAATTCCTTTCTGTACCATCTGACTTCAAAAAAACAACAAAAAAAGACAAACCATCCACTCAGCTAAAGGTTCTGCACCAGCGTTTGCTGCTGTCTCTTGCTGGACTTCTTCACACGGCTGCGCGCGTACACGCGGAGGAACAGCGCGAGGAAGACCACGGCCACACCGAAGCCGCCCACGGGCGTGACAGCATGTCCGTACAGGAAGCAGGACAGAAGGATAGCGACGGCCTGACGAAGCGTCATGATGATGGTGAAGACGGCAGCGCCGAACTGAGAGATGGTGTAGAAGATGAAGAGCTGTCCACACGCCGAGCAGACGGACAGAAGCACGGCGTGAACCGCAAACTCAGAGTGGCGCGTCATGAACGCCAGCGAGTGGAAGAAAGCCCCCTGCTCCAGCAGAGAGCCCACCGTGAAGAGACAGGAGAAGAGATTCACACCAAACATCATCTGCACTGAAGACATCTTGTGTTTGAACAGGTTGTCCTGCCAGTTGGAGGTGAAGCTGTCAAACGCGATGTATCCAGACAGGATGACGACGCCGGAGAAGGTGGTGACAGTGGACGGGTGTCTGCTGGTGGAGCTGGACAGAAGAAACATGCTGACGCCCACAGAGATCAGCACCGCTGTGAAATACTCCCAGTACTCATAACTCCTCCGTGAGACCAACTTCCCCATCAGCATCACAGGAATCACCTTAGAGGCTTTGGCCAGAACCTGGTGAGGAAACATCTGTCAGTGGATCATGATGGACCACAGAAAAAACTGATCTGACATCATCAGAGAAGAAACCCACATAACACAGTCACATAACACAGTCTCTGACAAACTGCACCTGTGTGTGAGGTAATGCTGTACCTGTGTGGGGAAGCTGATGTATTTGAGGGCTTCGTACTGACACCAGCTGCTGAGGATGTTGGACAGGGAACTGAAGGAGTATTTGTACATGGGTGCTGCGTGTCTGGGCTGTTTGAACAGAACGCAGCAGAGACCGGCCACTGTCAGTGCCAGAATCCGGTTCATAAACACCAGAAACTGAGAGTCTTTGAAGCGCTCGCCGCCCCCCTCTGGCTCACCGTAAGAGCGAGTCATGACCCTCTCCTGTAGAACTCCCCACGTCAGGTATGACACCTACGACACAGAGATACAGGCCTGATCTGAACAGAACCAACATGATCGGATCACATAATGCAAACCCAGCATCAGAACTTTATTACATGAAACAGGATTTTGTAAGAATGAGATTTCAGTGTGGGCAGCAAAACCCATGATTTTAAACTTTAAACTGAAGAATTCTGCCAAACACAGCAGCACTTTAAATCAGGGCAATGATTGTGTGAGTTAAGCTCGTACCTGCAGTCCAGCAGCACAGAAGATCAGTTTGAAGGCCTGTCGGGCAGATGAACTGGACTCATTTCTGGTGGTCACTGACACTTCATCCAGCAGTCCGGCCTTAGACTCATTCCCAAACACACACGTCTTTATAAGAGGAAAACAAAAACCTCGGCCTACACAAACATCAGGTGAAGCAGATGAAGGAGAACAGACTGAAAGTCAGGAAGATCAGCAGCCAGAAAACATGCTGCCATGGATCATTCTCAGAAGAAACCCCTACTTACTAATATTGTTATTAGTAAAATTACTATTGAATTCTTCAACAAACCTGTTTCTAGATAGTTGACTCGTTTGTAGTAGCTGATTAGAAGGAATCCAGGGACGATGATGGTGGCGTAACCCAGAACATTGAGAAACAAACGAAAGACCCAAACGTCCTGCCATCCCAAGAGCAGTGAGGGGTCTTCAGTATCCCCTCGTACAGCAGGCAAAACACACAGCAGCACACCAACACCCAGACTGAAACAAACACCTTTAACTCTTACAAACACACTCTGACAAAAGTAGAGACAAAAGTTCCCTAGAAAGAAAATGCATCTCAGCTCAACACCACACTGAACATCAATAACGTAAGAACTCATGTTTCACAGGAACTCTGTACTTTATTTGTTTAATGTGTATGTTGTAAACTACCCCACCTCAGACCTGTTATAAGTGTTATTAGTTATCTTCACCCTCCCTCTGTCTGTAATATGTTATTAATAAGTAAGTATTACACAGAGGAGATGTAGTACTAGTGAAAGACTGCAAGCGTGAGATCAGTTTCTGGGTTTTAGGAGAGGGGCTGTAGTGTGATGTGGGTTTGGGTTCTTGTATGTGTGCTGGTTTTCCTCCAGCAGTCGGATCCTAACAGAACCTGTGTGTTGCCATGACCTGCACCAGTGTCAGTCCTTCACTGAAACCCTGCTGAGTTTTACTCAACAAACAATCATATAAACAAACATCACTGGACTGTTTAAACCTGGAATGTAATGCCTGCGGCTGTATTGTGTTATTACAGCTCCTGTAAAAGATTGTATTGTATTAAAGGTGACAGTCTAAACCAGCTGTAAACCTCACACTACAAAACTGTGACGAATATTTCAACGTGATGGTGATTCGTAACATTAAACGTTTTAATGTGATGTTTCCGCATCATCTTTCAGTACCTCCGTGGAAACAGCGGCATTTTCCGGCCGCCTCGTCCGGTGAGAGAGAGTGAAGCAGCGGCGGGGAGGCCGCGGAGCCCCGGTCATGCGTCGATAACGGCAGATAACGGCAAATAACGGCAAATAACGGCACAGACGCGATCAGACCGGAGAAACTTCTCTCATCACTTCTGACACACGGCACTTCCGGTCGAGACGAGCCGCTTCCGCTCGTGTCCGCGCAGCTGCTCAGACGCCTGGACTGATGCTCGGGTGTGTCGGGCGCGCGCTGAGGTCTGACGTCAGAAAGTCATCAGACCGTCTGCGCAGCAGCGGCTCTTATAAACACCCGAGGTTTTAACACTACAGAGGAAACATGAGTAACTGATGCAGTTTTACTGGTGTTTTAAAATTGAGGAAGAGGCACTAATGGACACACACACACACACACACACACACACACACACACACAGACACACACACACACACACACACTCACACACACACTCACACACACCAGGAACTCCAGTGTGTCTGTCACAGTTTCTTCTCAGAACCATCTGAGAATTGCATCACATTTTCTAAAGAACAGGAATATTATGAAGTGCTGTGTGGTTTGATCATGATTCAGACTGAAACAGTGTCACATAACTCATCTTCACACACAGTTTTTGCATCTGCTAAAACTTTTATTGGCAGTATGAGCTGTCTATAACTCTACAAAGCATCTTACAACAGCACAGCATTGCTACAAAACAAATAGTGTTTCGAAATATAGACCAGAATTTTCATTTTCAGAAACACCAACAGCACAAATATGAATGTGCAGCGTCACATTCACGTTTAAAAGTTCATCACTGTCCTGCCCATAATCTGAATGTCATCGAAGGGAAACAGAGCCAATATCTGCAAAACAGAAGAGAAACGGTTAGAACGTCTGTTCCATTTGCACAGTTAACACAGAGAGAAATACATCTGAGCAGGACACAGACATGATGAGAGACGATTCACTTTCAGACTCAATATCACTGTATGTTTTGTGTCCAGTTCTGTTACATCTTCTTACATCATCGTTGCCACCTGCCAGATCCAGCGCAGTTTCATCCTCAATGTTTCGAATCATCTTGTCGGCTCCAGCCTGGCACAGAAGGTTGGCAATGAAAGCGTCCTGTCGGCCCACAGCCAAATGCAGCGGGGTGCATCCATTAAACATGACGGCATCTACATTCGCTCCTTTGTTCAGTAGGAGGGTCACAGCGGACACATCGTGAAGCTCAACAGCCATGTGCAGCGCTGATTTCCCGCTCGTTCCCTCCTGAGTAACACGAGAGCGTCAGAAGGGCTCAGAGACAGCGCTGATGGTGTTCAGTCATCAGCAGAACTGAGCAGAAACATCTCACCTGTATGTTCAGATCCACACCTTTCTTCATCAGTAGACGCATGAGACGATGATGCTTGTGCAGAGTGGCCACATGCAGACATGTGAGACCTTCACAACAGAGAAACCACATTAGATTTGATGTGTTCCTTTCTTTAAGTTGACAAATATAAATCATATGCCAGTTCATAAAATTTGCACTGTACACAAAAACAGGTCAGAGCTGCTGTCCATATTCCACAACTCAGATCCATCAAACATTATTAAATAATCGGTTGAATAAAACATGCACTTACGAATCTGTAAAAAATGAATCGCTTAAAAGAATGATTTCAATAAAATTTCAATAAAAAAATAATACAATTACAAAAAATGTTCAGAGATTCACTCTTCTGGTGTGATTATGAAAACATTCACCATGGCAACAGGTCAGAAAACCCCAGGCTGTTGTTTTATCTGAGAACTTCCTCGTTTTAACACAATAGTTTCTGTTCAACAGCCCTGATTCAGACACCAGCAGCACACACACCTTTCTGTTCTCTCACCTCATTTCTGCTCCACACCATATCTGACTGACAGCACAGGAGGTTTGTTCTGATCGATAAACCCTAAACGTGATATTGATGAACCGTGTGTGGTTCCTCACCTCTCCAGTTCTGGGCCTGCAGCACACAGCTGACGGTGCCGGGCGAGGCGTCTCGGATCATCTCACTGGCACAATCCAGCAGGCCGTGTTCACATGCCACGTGCAGAGGCGTATTCCCATCCTGGTCCTGATGCTGCAGCGAGACGCCCCTCAGCAGCAGCTGTGACACTGTGCTGACCTGGTCCAGGTATGTGGCCAGATGCAGCGGCGTCTACAGACACAATCACACGCTGCATCAGTCCCTTTACTTCCCCAGAGGAGTACAAGTGGACTGAAACACGTTTCAAATAAACTCTAAAACATAAACAACTAATTATTGGTGCATTTACTGGTGTATTCCTGGAAAACACAAGGTCGGAATGATTGAGGGTTTTATTACGTTGTTGTGAATGACATGAAGAGTCACCGTTTGGCTTTAATTCACTTTTTTCTAAAACAGCTTGAATGCCAGAAGGAGGAACAGTGTTGACTCAATGCAGGAGTTACGGCTGACTGTCAGAGGGACAGAACGGGTGTTAACTGAGTACGTGTTTTTCTGCAGCAGAAACTCACACTTTCATCTGATAACAACTTCACAGAACTAACTCCAAAAACATCTGTGTGCTCTTCACATCAACCAAACTCAACCCACTGACTGGATGAGGACAAGTGATCACTCATATTCTGAAAATAGAGACGCATCCTTTTTTAAATCCTGGAACTCTTACTGTCTTCCTAACTTTACCTGCATGTAAGATTTAGTTACATGCCTATTTTAACTGTCCAGGCCTAGAAATCACAGTTCTGACATTTCCTGATAGTTTAGCAGTTCTGTGTCTCACTGTCAGTCCTGCCGCTACAGCTTCCTGTTTCTAACATGCTAACATAAATGTCAACACACCTTTCATTTGGTCTTTCTATCTGTAGAACAGTCATGTGTTCTGGTGGGAGGGGGGGGGGGTCTCCAAAAAAGCCTCTTGGCTTGATAACACTGGATAAACCCCAAATTTCCAAATAACAACTGAAACTCAGCAGTCGTCAGTGAAGGAGTTTACAGCCCCCATCATCAGATGATGTGTGCCGGAGGAGTTTCCCTCAAAGAGGAAACAAGAATAACAAACTCATCACAGCACCAACATCTCATCTAAAACTCTCTGTTGCTTTAGGCATATGGGACGCAGACACTGAATTTCTGTTCACAAATCACTTTTTCACATAAGTGCTTATATGGCTGTACAGACATAAATTGTGAGGCACAGGATTTAAACACGATACCTGATACAAGCTGTTCTGAATGTCCAGCAGTTCTGGAGGGAAAAGTTCTATCAACTGATGTGCAAAGTTCTGCTCTTCATGAATGATGGCCAGATGAAGGATCCTGCAGAAACACAAACCGCAGCTTAAACGCAGGTATGAATTTGTTGAATCAGCTGTACAGAAGGAAATAGCAGCTTCAAAAACGTTTCACAACGTGTGAAGTAAATAATACTGAGAAATATTTCACACAGAATCTCAGGAACTGAGGGCCGCTCACAGACACCATCAGACGTTGTGCAACACTGAAACTTCTCTGCATAGTAACAGAAATACTGTCAAACAAAACCACTTTAAAACTACATTTTAAGTTTTAAAGCAACAGAAGAAACAGAAAAACAATATGACTGATAAATAAAGACCCTAGTTGTTAAATGACTAAAGACATTTAATACAAATCTACTAGTCCAGATTTCTGAGTCACTGACGACCAGTAAATGACTCAGTAAGAATGAAACAAACTCTTCAGCTGATGTTTCCGTCCTCACAGGTGGTTCATTTCCCACGAGTGATAACCTGCCTCGTACTGTTACTGTAAGCCAGAAGAAAACAGGTGGAAGCTGGTGGTTTAGTGTCAGCAATCTGACTTGTGCTGAAACAAACATGATTCATACTGTGTGAAATTAAAGGAACATTTCACCCACAAATCAGAATCATGATGTTCCAAATGTGTTTCTAGCTCAATGAAACAACAGGCCACAAAACACCTGCACTTCCTCCAGCCCTCTAAAGTCACGTGATATCTCAACCGTACCACCTCTGTCAAGAGCTCTCACACAGGTCTTGTGTTAGTGCTTTTTATTACAGACTGACCGTTTGTCACCGTATGGAAGCGTGTTCAGATTCTAACATCATTCTTGTTCTCCCCAGGATAAAGTCAACAAATGAGGAGAACATGAGTGTGTGCACTATCCCTTTAAAGGTTTTAGGCCCCTTTCAGTGTGACTGTAAGTTCCTCTTAAAGGAGCGACATAGAGCTGAGCCTCAGATGTGTGGAGACGCTCATCCAGCCTCTGACATCATTCTTCTTCAGACGCTCACACTGAAGACACTCAAGGGAACGTCAAAGACTTCCATTGGTGCAACAGAAACAAAAGCAGAGCAAAGGCAAACCATAGAACCCAATGAAAAGGTTCTCAAAACATCCCTCTCTGTGACTGAGAAGCGAATGAAGACATGAAAGCGCAGGACAGTAAGCAGACCGTGTCTGTGGTGAATGTTTGTGTTGTACCTCTGCAGTGTAAAGGGCAGTATAAACATGTTTACAGGACGTTTCTCATTCACAAGCGCTGCACTTTCATTGAAAACAAAAGGCATCAGAAGATGTTTTCTGTCTCAATCTGGGGATTTCCAGTGATTGTCTACATACTTCTGCTTTCCTCCTGTGTCATACACTGCAGATCCAGTTTCTAGACGTCTGTTAACAGAGAAAAACCTGCTACTGTAATCAAATCTGATCTGTCAGGAAATTCCAACAAGCTGTTAAACAATAAAAAACTTGTTCAAATGTTTCATTTAAAAGCCCTGATCTGCAGTTTTACGTCTGACAGCGTTTCTGACCTGTTAAGACGGGAATTAAAGGGCAGAAAACAGCAACAGTTTTATTTCATTCGGGTCACACAACAAACTCATGCGGCATGTTCTACAGGAACCGCACGGGGCTTTCAGTCCCTTCCTCGCGTCCACAAACGTGTAAAGATGAATGACCAGCGCAGCGCACGTACTGCTGAACACAGCCACACGTCAAGCGCTCTCAGAGGCGATAAATAACGTTTAAACGTACGTGTCTCCGTCTGGGGTGACAGTGGTGAGGAGGTTCACTTCCTCCTCCGTGTATTCACACTCCGTCTCGCGTTCACATGCAGAAATGTCGCATTTTCCGATCAGATCCCCGAGGCTGTCCACGGTCAGCGACGAGGACACGTACGCGGAGTCCAGGCGCTCCTCCGCGGCGCAGCTCGTCTTGTCTCTGTCCTCCAGACTCGCGCACCGGTCCGCCGCTGAAACCGATTTAAACGAGTCGATTCCGGAGTCGGTGCGACTCTCGTCCGGCTCGGGTTTGCGCTCCTTCTCGCCGCCGCGGCGCGACATTCTGACGCTCCGATCCGCGCCGTCCGTGTAACGATGTGAACGCGAGGAAACGTCAAATCACCGTAACATTATGAGACCAGAGACACTCGCGTTTGTTTCTCATCCCCTCTAAACTCCCGAGAAAAGTCCGAACCGCGTTTGAATGGACCTGCAGTAACTGGTTTCAGTCCCAGGTAAAGTTAGTAAGTGAACAGCCGATTAACAGCCGAACGCGGCGCGTTAATGCGAGCGGCGCGAGCGCGAGGGTTAGTTATTAGTCGCGCGGTGGGAGGAGTCAGCGCGACCGTATCCGGATCTGCTGCTGTTGTTGTTCACACTGGGAAATCCCCGCAAACCCAGTAAACCCATTAAACCCAGTCCTCACTGATCCAAACGCAGCCCAGTAAACCCAGTTTCTGCCTGTCTTTGCTCCTTCCTTCTGAGTGTCTGATGAAGACGTGAAGAAGAGGTTTGAAGGTTTTTTACTCTGAACGTGTGAAGTCTCGTGTGTGTCAGTACCTGCAGCTAACAGCAGGTGGCGCTGACTGACCTGCCGGCCGCACTGACAGCATTAAATCACTTATTACTGACGACGAAGCAACGATTGATAAGAAATAATAAATATTTATCATGTTGTCTTAATATCGTGTTGTCTGATGTAATGCCTTATTTACATTTAAGGCAGAATCTAAACACATTTCATCTAAATATATTGTTAGACATGAAATCTGTTTATTATTTTGTCAAGTTGTTTAACAGTAACTGTACAGTAATAAAGAAATACACATACATACAGTATATACAGTATATGGGTGAGATTTTATTGACAATAAATGGTTGTAAATATGTTTTATTAAAGTCAAGCGAGTCAGAGGTGCTTGTAAATTAATACAGAATGAAACTGAGTGAGATATAAACACACACACACACACACACTGAGACACACACACACACACTGAGACACACACACACACACACACACACACTGAGACACACACACACACACACACTGAGACACACACACTGAGACACACACACACACACTGAGACACACACACACACACTGAGACACACACACACACACACTGAGACACACACACACACACTGAGACACACACACACTGACACACACACACACACACACACTGAGACACACACACACACACACTGAGACACACACACACACACACACACTGAGACACACGCGGGCGCGCGCGTTACCTGATAGCGGCGGTGTTGTTCCGCGGGTGTGATTGACATTCAGCGCGCGTTCCCGCTGGTGTTGAGTCCGTGTGAGACGTCAGACTGGTGTGAGCTGGTGTGAACCGCTGAACGCGCACAATGCTGCCTCGCTGAAGACTCGGGCTGTGATGGATGAAGACACATGGTGATGTTTCGCTCTCATCATCCTCTCCATCATGTCTCCAGCAGCACCAGTCACAGACGTCCTCCGCGAGCACACGGACGCTGCGCGAGAAGAGGTGAGTTTCTCACGAGCTTTCAGTGCGTGAGACACGAACACCATCATGACATCCTCACATGTGTGTGTCTGTCTGATCTGAGTCTTCACTGGTTCCACACCCATGTACTGCACGTCTGTCTGTCTGTAATAATAACCTACAGTACAACTAAAACTGAGTTTATGTGCTAGAAGAGTGAGACCTGGATTGTGATTGTAGTTTCTTATCATTCAGCACCAATGAAATCTAGTGATGCTGATGTAAACAGGAGTATTTGCTCCTGTCTGACAGAAACAAACGCCTCCGTGAGTTCTGGTCTTATCCTGGAGATCATTACACAGTTTCCACAGCTCCAGTGACTCCAGTGCAGAGTTTATTCTCAGCCGTAACAAACAGCATAAAACTCTGACGGTCAGAACCATTGATAAAAATCATGCAATCACACACTTATTCACACACTTCATGCAGCTGTTGCTCCAGCTGTGCTCAGACTCTGAATGACAGCGGAGAAGGACACAACTGCATTATGATAATACAGCTATTGATTATATTATAATCAGTAACTATATCCACATTTTCTTTGAATCCTGCAGACGTGTGAAGGAGGCCTGTGCACCAGAGCACATGCTGTGATCTCACATAACATCACGTTTATGAGACGTCACATATAAAGCTAGAATTGCTCATTGATGTCTGCAGACATTGAAGTGCAGCCGGTGTGCTCTGATGCTCTGATGCTCTGATGCTCTGAGGAGAGACACACTAACTGGTTAAATCATGTTTCAGCCTGAAAGCATGTGGTTCACCACTAACTATAAACCACAGCAGTGATGATATAAAGTGCTGTGAGACTGTGTCTCCTCTGTGTGCTCCAGCAGGGAAGGGTTCATGAGATACAGGAGAAAATTATGAAAGCAGAGCATCAATTATTTACTGCCATCTGCCATGTTAAGGGCACAAGACAGACACAGAAGTAACAGTGTGATCAAAACTTCAGATACTGTGAAGACACCACATCATTTTATAACATTATTGTGCGTTTTTCATGTGTTTTCTCCAAAACCTCCTTGACTATTTTGTGAGATCACGGATGTTTAGCACTGAATGATCCTCTCAGGAAATGTTTTCACTCTTTCTCATTTATCCTCACCGAACAGCAGCGACCTCTGAAAGCGTCACTCAGCAAATCCGTGTGCGGAGAATCCCACTGGAAGTGTCTGCTGCTCTCGCTGCTGATGTACTGCTGCGGGATCGCCATCACCTGGTGCCAGGCGTCCAAGGTGACGCGTCTGTCGTTCAGCAGGGCTTTCAAGTCGACGCCGTACGACGACAGCCCCTGCTCCAGCGGATACTCCTACATCCCCGTGGCCTTTCTCCTCATACTGTACGTGCTTTACCTCGTGGAGTGTTGGCACTGCTACTCACGCAACGAGCGTCAGGTTAAAGTGGACGCGGAGAGCGTCGCGCAGCGCGTGCAGCGCATGCAGCGCGCCACGCCTTGCATCTGGTGGAAGGCCATCAGTTACCACTACGTACGCCGGACACGCCAAGTGACGCGTTATCGCAACGGCGACGCGTACACCACCACGCAGGTGTATCACGAGCGCGTCAACACGCACGTGGCGGAGGCCGAGTTCGACTACGGGACTTGTGGGGTGAAGGACACGTCCAAGCACCTAACGGGACTGGAGAACTTCCCCGTGACTAAGTTACGCTTCACCAAATGCTTCAGCTTCGCCAACGTGGAGTCAGAGAACTCGTACCTGACTCAGCGGGCGAGGTTCTTCACGGAGAACGAGGGACTGGACGACTACATGGAAGCGCGTGAAGGGATGCACCTCAAGAACGTTGAGTTTAAGGAACGCCTGCTTGCGCTGTCGGACCCGGAGCGCCCGCCGTGGTACGCGACGCAGTGCGCGTTCTGGCTGTGTGCCGCGCTGACCTTATCGTGGCCCCTGCGGGTGCTGACGGAGTCCCGCACAGCCCACCTTCACTACCACGTGGAGAAACTCTTCGGCTTCGACTATGTAGCCGTCACGCCCCTGGACGAGAGCGAGTGCTGCCCCCACATCCCACGGGTCAACACCATAGACAGCACAGAGCTGGAGTGGCACATTCGCTCCAACCAGCAGTTGGTTCCCAGCTACTCCGAGGCCGTGCTCATGGACCTGGCGCAGCAGTCCAGCTGCAACACGTCTGCGTCCCGTGGAGTCGGCGCAGCGGGCGGAAGCGGCTTCAGCGGGTACCGGCACAACTGTGAGCGCTGCCGTCGCTCCATCAGCAGCTCCTCGATCTTCTCCCGCAGCGCTCTGAGCGCCAGCAGCAGTCCACGCTTGCCCTTCAGCTCCAGCCGCTGTTCCCTGGGACGCCTGTACGGCTCACGGCGCAGCTGTCTTTGGCGAAGTCGCAGCAGCAGCCTGAACGACCCCAGCTGTCCGACCGAAAGCACGCGCTGTCTGGCGGGCCAGCCCCCCGCCGAGGAGAGCCCACCGTCTCCACCGGCCTACCGGGACGCGCTGTACTTTCCTGTCCTGATCATCCACCGCAGCGAGGCCTGCCTCAGCCACGGCTGCCACGCGCTCCAGCACAGCTCCTGCGTGGAGACGTGCCTGTAGAGCTGGAACCCCAGACTGTACAAATCCCACCTCGCAGAACATTATTAACACCGTTCCACGTCACCGCGGCGCGCAGGCGGTGGTAAGAGATGTTGGGCTTCATCCTCATGCTTGACTGCAGCGGAAGATGTGCAGCTGCTGTTACTGTCGGGTGACTCCTGCAATCTTACAAAACTCTGGATTTGATTTGAATTCATATTAGCTGCTTCCAGTATCAGGTAATTCAGACCAAATGCACCGTTGTGTTCATGCAAATACAGTGTTGGACCCAAAGACATGGACTGTTTACCAGAAACACAATTCAAGACAAAAAAACTCAATTCACTTTTATGTTTTTACAATATTGCATTCAAAACAGCTTTACTTATAAAGCAAGACATCAAACATGTACAACAGAAGGCAGAAGGTATATATGGAATTATTGCAAATTATTCATGCTCATTATTAGATCAAATCTGACAACGTGGTGTAAAGGGTTTGCAATGATACCACAAAATATCTGTAGCTGCGTAATGAGACAAACAGCCACAATCACAGACGTGAGATTTAACAGAATAAACCTGAAGGATGCAGAACAGATAAACTTCACAAACCCCATTTCCTTCTGATCTGCTATTTATAGCAACAGTCTCACTGCTGTGAATAATTTAACAACATGCTACTAAAACCTACAAACATCCAGCTTAAACGGTTGAATCTGATTCTGAATGTCACTGTACAACATTCTCAAGTTCATTTTCTGCAACTACCTCCTCATTTAGACAAACTTACAGTGCCTCTGATGCTTTTATTGACACACTGCAGAAATACTATCAAAATGATCAGTTGGAGCAGTAAGACCAGTTCCATGACCATAAAATCAGATTCACGCTCATAATCCCTTTTGGGTTTGATATATAAATGCAGACATTTCTACTATTAAATCCAGTCACTTCCATCATAAACAAGCGCAGATATACAGCGTTTATACATTTGCGTTCTGTAAATATGAACTTACAGTGAATAACTCTGTCCGTATGTCCTGTCTGACTGCAGCACAGAGACAGAGACCAGACAGCTCACAGATGAATATACAACCTTTAATGTGTCTAAATCATTTTATCCTGAGGGCTCAAATATCCCAATCCCCACTGTAAACTCTGCATCCTCCGTTTCCTGAGACACAGAGACTGCAACTGTATAACCTGTTACATTTATTGCATATATATAGTGTCATTTATTCACTGTAGGCTAAAGTAAAATCAAGGAAAAGTATATTAGATGTTTCCAGGTGATCAAACACAAAGAACATTAGTGTCAACATCTTGATAAAATGAAAAAACTGTTTTTGTATATTGAATAAACACATTTGTATGCATACATTGTCGTTTTTAATGCCACATTTGTTACTTTAGAAACATTTCTCATTGAATGTGTCAGTCACCCCTGCTGATATCAGTGCTGTGTTCACACAATCACAACACAATGAAAACTACAAAATCAGTTCTAAAAGAATACAGTAACATCTGATCTGTATGACATTGATCAGCTGACAGACATGTTTAGTTCTCTTACACAATAATAAATGTTATATCTGGAGTCTGTCTGTACAGTTTGTATCATATCTCAGGTTGGAGGCCAAATGTGTGTCTATGTTTAACAAAACTGCCTATATGCTCATTTAAATACTTAAATAAAGGAAAGAATAAAGTTCCTGCTCTTACTGTCATTGTGTTTTATTCTACAGGGAAATAATTTTGTTGTTTTTAACCAAACTGTAGCGACTCTGAATTCACTCCTGAATGACTGATGATCTGAATCTTCTGTGTGTTCATATTAAATCTGAGTGTTAAATGCAGGAAACACAAACTCCGCAGTGCTGTGGGTCTCCAGAAGAGAACAGAACTTGAAAGATTTCCTTGTTCCTGGATAAAATAAATGTATAAATATACTGTATAAAGTCATAAGACACATTCACACGTTTTACAGAAACAGTTCAGCTCTCAAAGGCCATATTTACCTTATATTAGTTATTTTTTTAGAACGCACTGTATGCGTTTGGACAGCTGGGCTCTGATTGGCTCGCAGGGTGTGAGTGATGCTGACAGAAATCTCTCCCGCCGCAAACGTCCTGCAGGAACAATAAACATCTGACAGACACGTCATTTATCACATTTACTGTATTACACACAAACTGACATCCTGACAGTGTCTTCAGATAATGAAGATCAGATATTCACAATTAGGCCGTGTAACATTAAGAAAACATCTCTTCTGGTTGTACTTACATACTGTAAATGCGTCAGTCTGTGATGCTGAAAGCATCTGCAGTGTGAGGATATTTACAGCACAGCCTGTGAGGTGATGCTCTGAAATATAATTTACTGTGAAACCGAACTGGGAGGGCCAGACGAATACTGGAAACGCGGCTGATCCGTCCCAGAGGAGAATCATCACTCGCTCCTGCATATAACTCAGCATCATGTTCATCTCTTCACAACAATTAAACACAAATCAGTCAAACTTGGTTTCTTTACACAGGAGGAGTGATAGATTATGAAAGATGGGTCAGGTCCAGATTGTGGCTTCACAGAACATGAGGCACTGTTGGTTTGTCTGATTGCAGGAGAATGGACCTCCAGAGAGCTCAGCTCCAGCCCACGGCTTCTCTTCAGTGAAGGAGAGCTGAGATCAGAGCTGAGAAGGTCTGGGTTAAACTCTCTCAAACAACTTACATCATCACCTTCATTAACTCAATAATAATAATTCCTCATTATTGAAAAGCGCTGGCTGAAAAGAAACATGTTTATATGAAGGTTCACGTCAATCAACATTTAATGCTGAAGCTACGCTGCTGCTGCTGCCCCTTCTGTTCAACACGCTGCTGCTGCCCCTTCTGTTCAACACGCTGCTGCCCCTTCTGTTCAACACGCTGCTGCTGCTGCTGCCCCTTCTGTTCAACACGCTGCTGCTGCCCCTTCTGTTCAACACGCTGCTGCCCCTTCTGTTCAACACGCTGCTGCTGCTGCTGCCCCTTCTGTTCAACACGCTGCTGCTGCCCCTTCTGTTCAACACGCTGCTGCTGCTGCCCCCTTCTGTTCAACACGCTGCTGCTGCTGCCCCTTCTGTTCAACACGCTGCTGCGTCACCGGCGCCCTCTGGTGGAGAAACCAATAACTCGAGTTTGTGTTCAGACACTTTGTGACTGAATTTCACACCCGTTCAATAATTCTTCCCACCATTACTGTACAGCTTAAACAGTTTTATTCCTGGTTAAAAGCACATTAAACTGATCAAAGGTTAATAAAAAATAATAAAAATATAGGTTTGGAATCTCTTCTGAAATCATTTAATTTTAAACAATGAAAAAAGATAAATACAAACATACATACATCTAAATAACAACATTTATTATTACTGTCATTCACGTTATTTTACAGTAAATCATTCAGAATATCCATATTTGTTACAACAGCTGAAAATGAGCAAATGTTTGTTGTTCGTGAAACTGAGATTCTGAAATGCTGGAAACACAAGATTGAGGGAGACAAACTCTCAATCTTGAGAGTAATTCTCATTATAAACAAACGAGCAGATGAGGCTGTTTCTGTAAAGTAGCTGGAAAACATTCTGGCCATCAGCGACGATTATAATACAGCTAAAATGCATAAATATAAACATTATTTATTTGAAACACTTGACAGGTTTGCACAATCAATGTTTGTTCAAATCAAGAAATGATTTTACCTTATGAATCACCACAGAACCTGGATGAGAACAGAACATTAAATCAACACAGAAGAATCAGGCTGAGACTGCTTTCTGAAACACACACACACACACACACACACACACACTCAC